>CAWYQB010000554.1:0-29947 GCA_963966105.1 Volucella zonaria | reverse complement strand
GGTCATATTATGCACCAGAAAAAAAAATTCAAAATCTTAAAATGGCTATAACTCCTAAACTAGGCGTCTGCGGGGGTCATATTAGGCACCAGAAAAAAAAATTCAAAATCTTAAAATGCTATAACTCCTAAACTAGGCGTCTGCGGGGGTCATATTATGCACCAGAAATAGAAAATTCAAAATCTTAAAATGGCTATAACTCCTAAAACTAGGCGTCTACGGGGGTCATATTATGCACCAGAAAAAAAAAATTCAAAATCTTAAAATGGGCTATAACTCCTAAACTAGGCGTTTGCGGGGGTCATATTATGCACCAGAAAAAAGAAAATTCAAAATCTTAAAATGGCTATAACTCCTAAACTAGGCGTCTGCGGGGGTCATATTATGCACCAGAAAAAAAAATTCAAAATCTTAAAATGGCTATAACTCCTAAACTAGGCGTCTGCGGGGGTCATATTATGCACCAGAAAAAAAAATTCAAAATCTTAAAATGGCTATAACTCCTAAAACTAGGCGTCTGCGGGGGTCATATAATGCACCAGAAAAAAGAAAATTTAAAATCTTAAAATGGCTATAACTCCTAAACTAGGCGTCTGCGGGGGTCATATTATGCACCTAGAAAAAAAAAATTCAAAATCTTAAAATGGCTATAACTCCTAAACTAGGCGTCTGCGGGGGTCATATTATGCACCAGAAAAAGAAAATTCAAAATCTTAAAATGGCTATAACTCCTAAACTAGGCGTCTGCGGGGGTCATATTATGCACCAGAAAAAAAAAATTCAAAATCTTAAAATGGCTATAACTCCTAAACTAGGCGTCTGCGAGGGTCATATTATGCACCAGAAAAAAGAAAATTCAAAATCTTAAAATGGCTATAACTCCTAAACTAGGCGTCAGCGGGGGTCATATATGCACCAGAAAAAAAAAATTCAAAATCTTAAAATGGCTATAACTCCTAAACTAGGCGTCTGCGGGGGTCATATTATGCACCAGAAAAGAGAAAATTCAAAATCTTAAAATGGCTATAACTCTAAACTAGGCGTCTGCGCGGGTCATATATGCACCAGAAAAAAGAAAATTCAAAATCTTAAAATGGCTATAACTCCTAAACTAGGCGTCTGCGGGGGTCATATTATGCACCAGAAAAAAAAAATTCAAAAATCTTAAAATGGCTATAACTCCTAAACTAGGCGTCTGCGGGGGTCATATTATGCACCAGAAAAAAAGAAAATCAAAATCTTAAAATGGCTATAACTCCTAAACTAGGCGTCTGCGGGGGTCAGATTATGCACCAGAAAAAAAAAATTCAAAAATCTTAAAATGGCTATAACTCCTAAACTAGGCGTTTGCGGGGGTCATATTATGCACCAGAAAAAAGAAAATTCAAAATCTTAAAATTGCTAAAACTCCTAAACTAGGCGTTTGCGGGGGTCAGATTATGCACCAGAAAAAAAAAAATTCAAATCTTAAAATGGCTATAACTCCTAAACTAGGCGTCTGCGGGGGTCATATTATGCACCAGAAAAAAGAAAATTCAAAATCTTAAAATGGCTATAACTCCTAAACTAGGCGTCAGCGGGGGTCATATTATGCACCAGAAAAAAAAATTCAAAATCTTAAAATGGCTAAACTCCTAAACTAGCGTCTGCGGGGGTCATATTATGCACCAGAAAAGAGAAAATTCAAAATCTTAAAATGGCTATAAATCCTAAACTAGGCGTCTGCGGCGTCATATTATGCACCAGAAAAAAGAAAATTCAAAATCTTAAAATGGCTATAACTCCTAAACTAGGCGTCTGCGGGGGTCATATTATGCACCAGAAAAAAAAAATTCAAAATCTTAAAATGGCTATAACTCCTAAACTAGGCGTCTGCGGGGGTCATATTATGCACCAGAAAAAGAAAATTCAAAATCTTAAATGGCTATAACTCCTAAACTAGGCGTCTGCGGGGGTCATATTATGCACCAGAAAAAAAAAATTCAATATCTTAAAATGGCTATAACTCCTAAACTAGGCGTTTGCGGGTTTCATATTATGCACCAGAAAAAAGAAAATTCAAAATCTTAAAATGGCTATAACTCCTAAACTAGTCGTCTGCGGGGGTCATATTATGCACCAGAAAAAAAAAATTCAAAATCTTAAAATGGCTATAACTCCTAAACTAGGCGTCTGCGGGGGTCATATTATGCACCAGAAAAAAAAAATTCAAAATCTTAAAATGGCTATAACTCCTAAACTAGGCGTCTGCGGGGGTCATATTATGCACCAGAAAAAAGAAAATTCAAAATCTTAAAATGGCTATAACTCCTAAACTAGGCGTCTGCGGGGGTCATATTATGCACCAGAAAAAAGAAAATTCAAAATCTTAAAATGGCTATAACTCCTAAACTAGGCGTCAGCGGGGTCATATTATGCACCAGAAAAAAAAAAAATTCAAAATCTTAAAATGGCTATAACTCCTAACTAGGCGTCTGCGGGGGTCATATTATGCACCAGAAAAAAGAAAATTCAAAATCTTAAAATGGCTACTATAACTCCTAAACTAGGCGTCTGCGGGGGTCATATTATGCACCAGAAAAAGAAAATTCAAAATCTTAAAATGGCTATAACTCCTAAACTAGGCGTCTGCGGGGGTCAATTATGCACCAGAAAAAAAAATTCAAAATCTTAAAATGGCTATAACTCCTAAACTAGGCGTCTGCGGGGGTCATATTATGCACCAGAAAAAAGAAAATTAAAATGGCTATAACTCCTAAACTAGGCGTCTGCGGGGGTCATATTATGCACCAGAAAAAAAAAATTCAAAATCTTAAAATGGCTATAACTCCTAAACTAGGCGTCTGCGGGGGTCATATTATGCACCAGAAAAAAAAAATTCAAAATCTTAAAATGGCTATAACTCCTAAACTAGGCGTCTGCGGGGTCATATTATGCACCAGAAAAAAGAAAATTCAAATCTTAAAATGGCTATAACTCCTAAACTAGGCGTCTGCGGGGGTCATATTATGCAAGAGAAAAAAAAAATTCAAAATCTTAAAATGGCTATAACTCCTAAACTAGGCGTCTGCGGGGGTCATATTATGCACCAGAAAAAAGAAAATTCAAAATCTTAAAATGGCTATAACTCCTAAACTAGGCGTCTGCGGGGTCATATTATGCACCAGAAAAAAAAAATTCAAAATCTTAAAATGTCTATAACTCCTAAACTAGGCGTCTGCGGGGGTCGTATTATGCACCAGAAAAAAGAAAATTCAAAATCTTAAAATGGCTACTGTAACTCCTAAACTAGGCGTCTGCGGGGGTCATATTATGCACCAGAAAAAAGAAAATTCAAAATCTTAAAATGGCTATAACTCCTAAACTAGGCGTCTGCGGGGGTCATATTATGCACCAGAAAAAAAAAAATTCAAAATCTTAAAATGGCTATAACTCCTAAACTAGGCGTCTGCGGGGGTCATATTATGCACCAGAAAAAAAAAATTCAAAATCTTAAAATGGCTATAACTCCTAAACTAGGCGTCTGCGGGGGTCATATTATGCACCAGAAAAAAAAAATTCAAAATCTTAAAATGGCTATAACTCCTAAACTAGGCGTCTGCGGGGGTCATATTATGCACCAGAAAAAAATAAATTCAAAATCTTAAAATGGCTATAACTCCTAAACTAGGCGTCTGCGGGGTCATATTATGCATCAGAAAAAAAAGATTCAAAATCTTAAAATGGCTATAACTCCTAAACTAGGCGTCTGCGGGGGTCATATTATGCATCAGAAAAAAAAATTCAAAATCTTAAAATGGCTATAACTCCTAAACTAGGCGTCTCGGGGGTCATATTATGCACCAGAAAAAAGAAAATTCAAAATCTTAAAATGGCTATAACTCCTAAACTAGGCGTCTGCGGGGGTCATATTATGCACCAGAAAAAAAAAATTCAAAATCTTAAAATGGCTATAACTCCTAAACTAGGCGTCTGCGGGGGTCATATTATGCACCAGAAAAAAGAAAATTCAAAATCTTAAAATGGCTATAACTCCTAAACTAGGCGTCTGCGGGGGTCATATTATGCACCAGAAAAAAGAAAATTCAAAATCTTAAAATGGCTATAACTCCTAAACTAGGCGTCTGCAGGGGTCATATTATGCACCAGAAAAAAGAAAATTCAAAATCTTAAAATGGCTATAACTCCTAAACTAGGCGTCTGCGGGGGTCATATTATGCACCAGAAAAAAGAAAATTCAAAATCTTAAAATGGCTATAACTCCTAAACTAGGCGTCTGCGGGGGTCATATTATGCACCAGAAAAAAAAATTCAAAATCTTAAAATGGCTATAACTCCTAAACTAGGCGTCTGCGGGGGTCATATTATGCACCAGAAAAAAAAAATTCAAAATCTTAAAATGGCTATAACTCCTAAACTAGGCGTCTGCGGGGTCATATTATGCACCAGAAAAAAAAAATTCAAAATCTTAAAATGGCTATAACTCCTAAACTAGGCGTCTGCGGGGGTCATATTATGCACCAGAAAAAAAAAATTCAAAATCTTAAAATGGCTATAACTCCTAAACTAGGCGTCTGCGGGGGTCATATTATGCACCAGAAAAAAAAATTCAAAATCTTAAAATGGCTATAACTCCTAAACTAGGCGTCTGCGGGGGTCATATTATGCACCAGAAAAAAGAAAATTCAAAATCTTAAAATGGCTATAACTCCTAAACTAGGCGTCTGCGGGGGTCATATTATGCACCAGAAAAAAGAAAATTCAAAATCTTAAAATGGCTATAACTCCTAAACTAGGCGTCTGCGGGGGTCATATTATGCACCAGAAAAAAGAAAATTCAAAATCTTAAAATGGCTATAACTCCTAAACTAGGCGTCTGCGGGGTCATATTATGCACCAGAAAAAAGAAAATTCAAAATCTTAAAATGGCTATAACTCCTAAACTAGGCGTCTGCGGGGGTCATATTATGCACCAGAAAAAAAAATTCAAAATCTTAAAATGGCTATAACTCCTAAACTAGGCGTCTGCGGGGGTCATATTATGCACCAGAAAAAAGAAAATTCAAAATCTTAAAATGGCTATAACTCCTAAACTATGCGTCTGCGGGGGTCATATTATGCACCAGAAAAAAAAATTCAAAATCTTAAAATGGCTATAACTCCTAAACTAGGCGTCTGCGGGGGTCATATTATGCACCAGAAAAAAAAAAATTCAAAATCTTAAAATGGCTATAACTCCTAAACTAGGCGTCTGCGGGGGTCATATTATGCACCAGAAAAAAAAAATTCAATATCTTAAAATGGCTATAACTCCTAAACTAGGCGTCTGCGGGGGTCATATTATGCACCAGAAAAAAGAAAATTCAAAATCTTAAAATGGCTATAACTCCTAAACTAGGCGTCTGCGGGGGTCATATTATGCACCAGAAAAAAAAAATTCAAAATCTTAAAATGGCTATAACTCCTAAACTAGGCGTCTGCGGGGGTCATATTATGCACCAGAAAAAAGAAAATTTAAAATCTTAAAATGGCTATAACTCCTAAACTAGGCGTCTGCGGGGGTCATATTATGCACCAGAAAAAAAAAAATTCAAAATCTTAAATGGCTATAACTCCTAAACTAGGCGTCTGCGGGGGTCATATTATGCACCAGAAAAAAAAAAAAATTCAAAATCTTAAAATGGCTATAACTCCTAAACTAGGCGTCTGCGGGGTCATATTATGCACCGGAAAAGAGAAAATTCAAAATCTTAAAATGGCTATAAATCCTAAACTAGGCGTCAGCGGGCGTCATATTATGCACCAGAAAAAAAAAATTCAAAATCTTAAAATGGCTATAACTCCTAAACTAGGCGTCTGCGGGGGTCATATTATGCACCAGAAAAAAAAAATTCAAAATCTTAAAATGGCTATAACTCCTAAACTAGGCGTCTGCGGGGGTCATATTATGCACCAGAAAAAAAAATTCAAAATCTTAAATGGCTATAACTCCTAAACTAGGCGTCTGCGGGGTCATATTATGCACCAGAAAAAAAAAATTCAAAATCTTAAAATGGCTATAACTCCTAAACTAGGCGTCTGCGGGGGTCATATTATGCACCAGAAAAAAAAAATTCAAAATCTTAAAATGGCTATAACTCCTAAACTAGGCGTCTGCGGGGGTCATATTATGCACCAGAAAAAAAAAATTCAAAATCTTAAAATGGCTATAACTCCTAAACTAGGCGTCTGCGGGGGTCATATTATGCACCGGAAAAAGAAAATTCAAAATCTTAAAATGGCTATAACTCCTAAACTAGGCGTCTGCGGGGGTCATATTATGCACCAGAAAAAAAAAATTCAAAATCTTAAAATGGCTATAACTCCTAAACTAGGCGTCTGCGGGGGTCATATTATGCACCAGAAAAAAGAAAATTCAAAATCTTAAAATGGCTATAACTCCTAAACTAGGCGTCTGTGGGGGTCATATTATGCACCAGAAAAAAGAAAATTCAAAATCTTAAAATGGCTATAACTCCTAAACTAGGCGTCTGCGGGGGTCATATTATGCACCAGAAAAAAGAAAATTCAAAATCTTAAAATGGCTATAACTCCTAAACTAGGCGTCTGCGGGGGTCATATTATGCACCAGAAAAAAGAAAATTCAAAATCTTAAAATGGCTATAACTCCTAAACTAGGCGTCTGCGGGGGTCATATTATGCACCAGAAAAAAGAAAATTCAAAATCTTAAAATGGCTATAACTCCTAAACTAGGCGTCTGCGGGGGTCATATTATGCACCAGAAAAAAAAAATTCAAAATCTTAAAATGGCTATAACTCCTAAACTAGGCGTCTGCGGGGGTCATATTATGCACCAGAAAAAAGAAAATTCAAAATGGCTATAACTCCTATTCTAGGCGTCTGCGGGGGTCATATTATGCACCAGAAAAAAAAAATTCAAAATCTTAAAATGGCTATAACTCCTAAACTAGGCGTCTGCGGGGGTCATATTAGGCACCAGAAAAAAAAAATTCAATATCTTAAAATGGCTATAACTCCTAAACTAGGCGTCTGCGGGGGTCATATTATGCACCAGAAAAAAAAAATTCTAAATCTTAAAATGGCTATAACTCCTAAACTAGGCGTCTGCGGGGGTCATATTATGCACCAGTAAAAAGAAAATTTAAAATCTTAAAATGGCTATAACTCCTAAACTAGGCGTCTGCGGGGGTCATATTATGCACTAGAAAAAAAAAATTCAAAATCTTAAAATGGCTATAACTCCTAAACTAGGCGTCTGCGGGGGTCATATTATGCACCAGAAAAAAGAAAATTCAAAATCTTAAAATGGCTATAACTCCTAAACTAGGCGTCTGCGGGGGTCATATTACGCACCAGAAAAAAAAAATTCAATATCTTAAAATGGCTATAACTCCTAAACTAGGCGTCTGCGGGGGTCATATTATGCACCAGAAAAAAAAAATTCAAAATCTTAAAATGGCTATAACTCCTAAACTAGGCGTCTGCGGGGGTCATATTATGCACCAGAAAAAAGAAAATTTAAAATCTTAAAATGGCTATAACTCCTAAACTAGGCGTCTGCGGGGGTCATATTATGCACTAGAAAAAAAAAATTCAAAATCTTAAAATGGCTATAACTCCTAAACTAGGCGTCTGCGGGGGTCATATTATGCACCAGAAAAAAGAAAATTCAAAATCTTAAAATGGCTATAACTCCTAAACTAGGCGTCTGCGGGGGTCATATTATGCACCAGAAAAAAAAAATTCAAAATCTTAAAATGGCTATGACTCCTAAAGTAGGCGTCTGCGGGGGTCATATTATGCACCAGAAAAAAGAAAATTCAAAATCTTAAAATGGCTATAACTCCTAAACTAGGCGTCAGCGGGGGTCATATTATGCACCAGAAAAAAAAAATTCAAAATCTTAAAATGGCTATAACTCCTAAACTAGGCGTCTGCGGGGGTCATATTATGCACCAGAAAAAAGAAAATTCAAAATCTTAAAATGGCTATAAATCCTAAACTAGGCGTCTGCGGGCGTCATATTATGCACCAGAAAAAAGAAAATTCAAAATCTTAAAATGGCTATAACTCCTAAACTAGGCGTCTGTGGGGGTCATATTATGCACCAGAAAAAAAAAATTCAAAATCTTAAAATGGCTATAACTCCTAAACTAGGCGTCTGCGGGGGTCATATTGTGCACCAGAAAAAAGAAAATTCAAAATCTTAAAATGGCTATAACTCCTAAACTAGGCGTCTGCGGGGGTCATATTATGCACCAGAAAAGAGAAAATTCAAAATCTTAAAATGGCTATAACTCCTAAACTATGCGTCTGCGGGGGTCATATTATGCACCAGAAAAAAAAAATTCAAAATCTTAAAATGGCTATAACTCCTAAACTAGGCGTCTGCGGGGGTCATATTATGCACCAGAAAAAAGAAAATTCAAAATCTTAAAATGGCTATAACTCCTAAACTAGGCGTCTGCGGGGGTCATATTATGCACCAGAAAAAAAAAAATTCAAAATCTTAAAATGGCTATAACTCCTAAACTAGGCGTCTGCGGGGGTCATATTATGCACCAGAAAAAAGAAAATTCAAAATCTTAAAATGGCTATAACTCCTAAACTAGGCGTCTGCGGGGGTCATATTATGCACCAGAAAAAAGAAAATTCAAAATCTTAAAATGGCTATAACTCCTAAACTAGGCGTCTGCGGGGGTCATATTATGCACCAGAAAAAAAAAAAATTCAAAATCTTAAAATGGCTATAACTCCTAAACTAGGCGTCTGCGGGGGTCATATTATGCACCAGAAAAAAAAAATTCAAAATCTTAAAATGGCTATAACTCCTAAACTAGGCGTCTGCGGGGGTCATATTATGCACCAGAAAAAAAAAATTCGAAATCTTAAAATGGCTACTATAACTCCTAAACTAGGCGTCTGCGGGGGTCATATTATGCACCAGAAAAAAGAAAATTCAAAATCTTAAAATGGCTATAACTCCTAAACTAGGCGTCTGCGGGGGTCATATTATGCACCAGAAAAAAAAAATTCAAAATCTTAAAATGGCTATAACTCCTAAACTAGGCGTCTGCGGGGGTCATATTATGCACCAGAAAAAAGAAAATTAAAATGGCTATAACTCCTAAACTAGGCGTCTGCGGGGGTCATATTATGCACCAGAAAAAAAAAATTCAAAATCTTAAAATGGCTATAACTCCTAAACTAGGCGTCTGCGGGGGTCATATTATGCACCAGAAAAAAAAAATTCAAAATCTTAAAATGGCTATAACTCCTAAACTAGGCGTCTGCGGGGGTCATATTATGCACCAGAAAAAAGAAAATTCAAAATCTTAAAATGGCTATAACTCCTAAACTAGGCGTCTGCGGGGGTCATATTATGCACCAGAAAAAAAAAATTCAAAATCTTAAAATGGCTATAACTCCTAAACTAGGCGTCTGCGGGGGTCATATTATGCACCAGAAAAAAGAAAATTCAAAATCTTAAAATGGCTATAACTCCTAAACTAGGCGTCTGCGGGGGTCATATTATGCACCAGAAAAAAAAAATTCAAAATCTTAAAATGGCTATAACTCCTAAACTAGGCGTCTGCGGGGGTCATATTATGCACCAGAAAAAAGAAAATTCAAAATCTTAAAATGGCTACTATAACTCCTAAACTAGGCGTCTGCGGGGGTCATATTATGCACCAGAAAAAAGAAAATTCAAAATCTTAAAATGGCTATAACTCCTAAACTAGGCGTCTGCGGGGGTCATATTATGCACCAGAAAAAAAAAATTCAAAATCTTAAAATGGCTATAACTCCTAAACTAGGCGTCTGCGGGGGTCATATTATGCACCAGAAAAAAAAAATTCAAAATCTTAAAATGGCTATAACTCCTAAACTAGGCGTCTGCGGGGGTCATATTATGCACCAGAAAAAAAAAATTCAAAATCTTAAAATGGCTATAACTCCTAAACTAGGCGTCTGCGGGGGTCATATTATGCACCAGAAAAAAATAAATTCAAAATCTTAAAATGGCTATAACTCCTAAACTAGGCGTCTGCGGGGGTCATATTATGCATCAGAAAAGAAAAATTCAAAATCTTAAAATGGCTATAACTCCTAAACTAGGCGTCTGCGGGGGTCATATTATGCATCAGAAAAAAAAAATTCAAAATCTTAAAATGGCTATAACTCCTAAACTAGGCGTCTGCGGGGGTCATATTATGCACCAGAAAAAAGAAAATTCAAAATCTTAAAATGGCTATAACTCCTAAACTAGGCGTCTGCGGGGGTCATATTATGCACCAGAAAAAAGAAAATTCAAAATCTTAAAATGGCTATAACTCCTAAACTAGGCGTCTGCAGGGGTCATATTATGCACCAGAAAAAAGAAAATTCAAAATCTTAAAATGGCTATAACTCCTAAACTAGGCGTCTGCGGGGGTCATATTATGCACCAGAAAAAAGAAAATTCAAAATCTTAAAATGGCTATAACTCCTAAACTAGGCGTCTGCGGGGGTCATATTATGCACCAGAAAAAAAAAATTCAAAATCTTAAAATGGCTATAACTCCTAAACTAGGCGTCTGCGGGGGTCATATTATGCACCAGAAAAAAAAAATTCAAAATCTTAAAATGGCTATAACTCCTAAACTAGGCGTCTGCGGGGGTCATATTATGCACCAGAAAAAAAAAATTCAAAATCTTAAAATGGCTATAACTCCTAAACTAGGCGTCTGCGGGGGTCATATTATGCACCAGAAAAAAAAAATTCAAAATCTTAAAATGGCTATAACTCCTAAACTAGGCGTCTGCGGGGGTCATATTATGCACCAGAAAAAGAAAATTCAAAATCTTAAAATGGCAATAACTCCTAAACTAGGCGTCTGCGGGGGTCATATTATGCACCAGAAAAAAAAAATTCAAAATCTTAAAATGGCTATAACTCCTAAACTAGGCGTCTGCGGGGGTCATATTATGCACCAGAAAAAAGAAAATTCAAAATCTTAAAATGGCTATAACTCCTAAACTAGGCGTCTGTGGGGGTCATATTATGCACCAGAAAAGAGAAAATTCAAAATCTTAAAATGGCTATAACTCCTAAACTAGGCGTCTGGGGGGGTCATATTATGCACCAGAAAAAAGAAAATTCAAAATCTTAAAATGGCTATAACTCCTAAACTAGGCGTCTGCGGGGGTCATATTATGCACCAGAAAAAAGAAAATTCAAAATCTTAAAATGGCTATAACTCCTAAACTAGGCGTCTGCGGGGGTCATATTATGCACCAGAAAAAAGAAAATTCAAAATCTTAAAATGGCTATAACTCCTAAACTAGGCGTCTGCGGGGGTCATATTATGCACCAGAAAAAAAAAATCAAAATCTTAAAATGGCTATAACTCCTAAACTAGGCGTCTGCGGGGGTCATATTATGCACCAGAAAAAAGAAAATTCAAAATCTTAAAATGGCTATAACTCCTAAACTAGGCGTCTGCGGGGGTCATATTATGCACCAGAAAAAAGAAAATTCAAAATCTTAAAATGGCTATAACTCCTAAACTAGGCGTCTGCGGGGGTCATATTATGCACCAGAAAAAAGAAAATTCAAAATCTTAAAATGGCTATAACTCCTAAACTAGGCGTCTGCGGGGGTCATATTATGCACCAGAAAAGAGAAAATTCAAAATCTTAAAATGGCTATAACTCCTAAACTATGCGTCTGCGGGGGTCATATTATGCACCAGAAAAAAAAAATTCAAAATCTTAAAATGGCTATAACTCCTAAACTAGGCGTCTGCGGGGGTCATATTATGCACCAGAAAAAAGAAAATTCAAAATCTTAAAATGGCTATAACTCCTAAACTAGGCGTCTGCGGGGGTCATATTATGCACCAGAAAAAAAAAAATTCAAAATCTTAAAATGGCTATAACTCCTAAACTAGGCGTCTGCGGGGGTCATATTATGCACCAGAAAAAAGAAAATTCAAAATCTTAAAATGGCTATAACTCCTAAACTAGGCGTCTGCGGGGGTCATATTATGCACCAGAAAAAAAAAATTCACAATCTTAAAATGGCTATAACTCCTTAACTAGGCGTCTGCGGGGGTCATATTATGCACCAGAAAAAAGAAAATTCAAAATCTTAAAATGGCTATAACTCCTATACTAGGCGTCTGCGGGGGTCATATTATGCACCAGAAAAAAAAAATTCAAAATCTTAAAATGGCTATAACTCCTAAACTAGGCGTCTGCGGGGGTCATATTAGGCACCAGAAAAAAAAAATTCAAAATCTTAAAATGGCTATAACTCCTAAACTAGGCGTCTGCGGGGGTCATATTATGCACCAGAAAAAAGAAAATTCAAAATCTTAAAATGGCTATAACTCCTAAACTAGGCGTCTGCGGGGGTCATATTATGCACCAGAAAAAAAAAATTCAAAATCTTAAAATGGCTATAACTCCTATACTAGGCGTCTGCGGGGGTCATATTATGCACCAGAAAAAAAAAATTCAAAATCTTAAAATGGCTATAACTCCTAAACTAGGCGTCTGCGGGGGTCATATTATGCACCAGAAAAAAAAAATTCAAAATCTTAAAATGGCTATAACTCCTAAACTAGGCGTCTGCGGGGGTCATATTGTGCACCAGAAAAAAGAAAATTCAAAATCTTAAAATGGCTATAACTCCTAAACTAGGCGTCTGCGGGGGTCATATTATGCACCAGAAAAGAGAAAATTCAAAATCTTAAAATGGCTATAACTCCTAAACTATGCGTCTGCGGGGGTCATATTATGCACCAGAAAAAAAAAATTCAAAATCTTAAAATGGCTATAACTCCTAAACTAGGCGTCTGCGGGGGTCATATTATGCACCAGAAAAAAGAAAATTCAAAATCTTAAAATGGCTATAACTCCTAAACTAGGCGTCTGCGGGGGTCATATTATGCACCAGAAAAAAAAAAATTCAAAATCTTAAAATGGCTATAACTCCTAAACTAGGCGTCTGCGGGGGTCATATTATGCACCAGAAAAAAGAAAATTCAAAATCTTAAAATGGCTATAACTCCTAAACTAGGCGTCTGCGGGGGTCATATTATGCACCAGAAAAAAGAAAATTCAAAATCTTAAAATGGCTATAACTCCTAAACTAGGCGTCTGCGGGGGTCATATTATGCACCAGAAAAAAAAAAAATTCAAAATCTTAAAATGGCTATAACTCCTAAACTAGGCGTCTGCGGGGGTCATATTATGCACCAGAAAAAAAAAATTCAAAATCTTAAAATGGCTATAACTCCTAAACTAGGCGTCTGCGGGGGTCATATTATGCACCAGAAAAAAAAAATTCGAAATCTTAAAATGGCTACTATAACTCCTAAACTAGGCGTCTGCGGGGGTCATATTATGCACCAGAAAAAAGAAAATTCAAAATCTTAAAATGGCTATAACTCCTAAACTAGGCGTCTGCGGGGGTCATATTATGCACCAGAAAAAAAAAATTCAAAATCTTAAAATGGCTATAACTCCTAAACTAGGCGTCTGCGGGGGTCATATTATGCACCAGAAAAAAGAAAATTAAAATGGCTATAACTCCTAAACTAGGCGTCTGCGGGGGTCATATTATGCACCAGAAAAAAAAAATTCAAAATCTTAAAATGGCTATAACTCCTAAACTAGGCGTCTGCGGGGGTCATATTATGCACCAGAAAAAAAAAATTCAAAATCTTAAAATGGCTATAACTCCTAAACTAGGCGTCTGCGGGGGTCATATTATGCACCAGAAAAAAGAAAATTCAAAATCTTAAAATGGCTATAACTCCTAAACTAGGCGTCTGCGGGGGTCATATTATGCACCAGAAAAAAAAAATTCAAAATCTTAAAATGGCTATAACTCCTAAACTAGGCGTCTGCGGGGGTCATATTATGCACCAGAAAAAAGAAAATTCAAAATCTTAAAATGGCTATAACTCCTAAACTAGGCGTCTGCGGGGGTCATATTATGCACCAGAAAAAAAAAATTCAAAATCTTAAAATGGCTATAACTCCTAAACTAGGCGTCTGCGGGGGTCATATTATGCACCAGAAAAAAGAAAATTCAAAATCTTAAAATGGCTACTATAACTCCTAAACTAGGCGTCTGCGGGGGTCATATTATGCACCAGAAAAAAGAAAATTCAAAATCTTAAAATGGCTATAACTCCTAAACTAGGCGTCTGCGGGGGTCATATTATGCACCAGAAAAAAAAAATTCAAAATCTTAAAATGGCTATAACTCCTAAACTAGGCGTCTGCGGGGGTCATATTATGCACCAGAAAAAAAAAATTCAAAATCTTAAAATGGCTATAACTCCTAAACTAGGCGTCTGCGGGGGTCATATTATGCACCAGAAAAAAAAATTCAAAATCTTAAAATGGCTATAACTCCTAAACTAGGCGTCTGCGGGGGTCATATTATGCACCAGAAAAAAATAAATTCAAAATCTTAAAATGGCTATAACTCCTAAACTAGGCGTCTGCGGGGGTCATATTATGCATCAGAAAAGAAAAATTCAAAATCTTAAAATGGCTATAACTCCTAAACTAGGCGTCTGCGGGGGTCATATTATGCATCAGAAAAAAAAAATTCAAAATCTTAAAATGGCTATAACTCCTAAACTAGGCGTCTGCGGGGGTCATATTATGCACCAGAAAAAAGAAAATTCAAAATCTTAAAATGGCTATAACTCCTAAACTAGGCGTCTGCGGGGGTCATATTATGCACCAGAAAAAAGAAAATTCAAAATCTTAAAATGGCTATAACTCCTAAACTAGGCGTCTGCAGGGGTCATATTATGCACCAGAAAAAAGAAAATTCAAAATCTTAAAATGGCTATAACTCCTAAACTAGGCGTCTGCGGGGGTCATATTATGCACCAGAAAAAAGAAAATTCAAAATCTTAAAATGGCTATAACTCCTAAACTAGGCGTCTGCGGGGGTCATATTATGCACCAGAAAAAAAAAATTCAAAATCTTAAAATGGCTATAACTCCTAAACTAGGCGTCTGCGGGGGTCATATTATGCACCAGAAAAAAAAAATTCAAAATCTTAAAATGGCTATAACTCCTAAACTAGGCGTCTGCGGGGGTCATATTATGCACCAGAAAAAAAAAATTCAAAATCTTAAAATGGCTATAACTCCTAAACTAGGCGTCTGCGGGGGTCATATTATGCACCAGAAAAAAAAAATTCAAAATCTTAAAATGGCTATAACTCCTAAACTAGGCGTCTGCGGGGGTCATATTATGCACCAGAAAAAGAAAATTCAAAATCTTAAAATGGCAATAACTCCTAAACTAGGCGTCTGCGGGGGTCATATTATGCACCAGAAAAAAAAAATTCAAAATCTTAAAATGGCTATAACTCCTAAACTAGGCGTCTGCGGGGGTCATATTATGCACCAGAAAAAAGAAAATTCAAAATCTTAAAATGGCTATAACTCCTAAACTAGGCGTCTGTGGGGGTCATATTATGCACCAGAAAAGAGAAAATTCAAAATCTTAAAATGGCTATAACTCCTAAACTAGGCGTCTGGGGGGTCATATTATGCACCAGAAAAAAGAAAATTCAAAATCTTAAAATGGCTATAACTCCTAAACTAGGCGTCTGCGGGGGTCATATTATGCACCAGAAAAAAGAAAATTCAAAATCTTAAAATGGCTATAACTCCTAAACTAGGCGTCTGCGGGGGTCATATTATGCACCAGAAAAAAGAAAATTCAAAATCTTAAAATGGCTATAACTCCTAAACTAGGCGTCTGCGGGGGTCATATTATGCACCAGAAAAAAAAAATCAAAATCTTAAAATGGCTATAACTCCTAAACTAGGCGTCTGCGGGGGTCATATTATGCACCAGAAAAAAGAAAATTCAAAATCTTAAAATGGCTATAACTCCTAAACTAGGCGTCTGCGGGGGTCATATTATGCACCAGAAAAAAGAAAATTCAAAATCTTAAAATGGCTATAACTCCTAAACTAGGCGTCTGCGGGGGTCATATTATGCACCAGAAAAAAGAAAATTCAAAATCTTAAAATGGCTATAACTCCTAAACTAGGCGTCTGCGGGGGTCATATTATGCACCAGAAAAGAGAAAATTCAAAATCTTAAAATGGCTATAACTCCTAAACTATGCGTCTGCGGGGGTCATATTATGCACCAGAAAAAAAAAATTCAAAATCTTAAAATGGCTATAACTCCTAAACTAGGCGTCTGCGGGGGTCATATTATGCACCAGAAAAAAGAAAATTCAAAATCTTAAAATGGCTATAACTCCTAAACTAGGCGTCTGCGGGGGTCATATTATGCACCAGAAAAAAAAAAATTCAAAATCTTAAAATGGCTATAACTCCTAAACTAGGCGTCTGCGGGGGTCATATTATGCACCAGAAAAAAGAAAATTCAAAATCTTAAAATGGCTATAACTCCTAAACTAGGCGTCTGCGGGGGTCATATTATGCACCAGAAAAAAAAATTCACAATCTTAAAATGGCTATAACTCCTTAACTAGGCGTCTGCGGGGGTCATATTATGCACCAGAAAAAAGAAAATTCAAAATCTTAAAATGGCTATAACTCCTATACTAGGCGTCTGCGGGGGTCATATTATGCACCAGAAAAAAAAAATTCAAAATCTTAAAATGGCTATAACTCCTAAACTAGGCGTCTGCGGGGGTCATATTAGGCACCAGAAAAAAAAAATTCAAAATCTTAAAATGGCTATAACTCCTAAACTAGGCGTCTGCGGGGGTCATATTATGCACCAGAAAAAAGAAAATTCAAAATCTTAAAATGGCTATAACTCCTAAACTAGGCGTCTGCGGGGGTCATATTATGCACCAGAAAAAAAAAATTCAAAATCTTAAAATGGCTATAACTCCTATACTAGGCGTCTGCGGGGGTCATATTATGCACCAGAAAAAAAAAATTCAAAATCTTAAAATGGCTATAACTCCTAAACTAGGCGTCTGCGGGGGTCATATTATGCACCAGAAAAAAAAAATTCAATATCTTAAAATGGCTATAACTCCTAAACTAGGCGTCTGCGGGGGTCATATTATGCACCAGAAAAAAAAAATTCAAAATCTTAAAATGGCTATAACTCCTAAACTAGGCGTTTGCGGGGGTCATATTATGCACCAGAAAAAAGAAAATTCAAAATCTTAAAATGGCTATAACTCCTAAACTAGGCGTCTGCGGGGGTCATATTATGCACCAGAAAAAAAAAATTCAAAATCTTAAATTGGCTATAACTCCTAAACTAGGCGTCTGCGGGGGTCATATTATGCACCAGAAAAAAGAAAATTCAAAATCTTAAAATGGCTATAACTCCTAAACTAGGCGTCTGCGGGGGTCATATTATGCACCAGAAAAAAAAAATTCAATATCTTAAAATGGCTATAACTCCTAAACTAGGCGTCTGCGGGGGTCATATTATGCACCAGAAAAAAAAAATTCAAAATCTTAAAATGGCTATAACTCCTAAACTAGGCGTCTGCGGGGGTCATATTATGCACCAGAAAAAAGAAAATTTAAAATCTTAAAATGGCTATAACTCCTAAACTAGGCGTCTGCGGGGGTCATATTATGCACTAGAAAAAAAAAATTCAAAATCTTAAAATGGCTATAACTCCTAAGCTAGGCGTCTGCGGGGGTCATATTATGCACCAGAAAAAAGAAAATTCAAAATCTTAAAATGGCTATAACTCCTAAACTAGGCGTCTGCGGGGGTCATATTATGCGCCAGAAAAAAAAAATTCAAAATCTTAAAATGGCTATAACTCCTAAACTAGGCGTCTGCGGGGGTCATATTATGCACCAGAAAAAAGAAAATTCAAAATCTTAAAATGGCTATAACTCCTAAACTAGGCGTCAGCGGTTGTCATATCATGCACCAGAAAAAAAAAATTCAAAATCTTAAAATGGCTATAACTCCTAAACTAGGCGTCTGCGGGGGTCATATTATGCACCAGAAAAGAGAAAATTCAAAATCTTAAAATGGCTATAAATCCTAAACTAGGCGTCTGCGGGCGTCATATTATGCACCAGAAAAAAGAAAATTCAAAATCTTAAAATGGCTATAACTCCTAAACTAGGCGTCTGTGGGGGTCATATTATGCACCAGAAAAAAAAAATTCAAAATCTTAAAATGGCTATAACTCCTAAACTAGGCGTCTGCGGGGGTCATATTATGCACCAGAAAAAAGAAAATTCAAAATCTTAAAATGGCTATAACTCCTAAACTAGGCGTCTGCGGGGGTCATTTTATGCACCAGAAAAGAGAAAATTCAAAATCTTAAAATGGCTATAACTCCTAAACTATGCGTTCGCGGGGGTCATATTATGCACCAGAAAAAAAAAATTCAAAATCTTAAAATGGCTATAACTCCTAAACTAGGCGTCTGCGGGGGTCATATTATGCACCAGAAAAAAGAAAATTCAAAATCTTAAAATGGCTATAACTCCTAAACTAGGCGTCTGCGGGGGTCATATTATGCACCAGAAAAAAAAAAATTCAAAATCTTAAAATGGCTATAACTCCTAAACTAGGCGTCTGCGGGGGTCATATTATGCACCAGAAAAAAGAAAATTCAAAATCTTAAAATGGCTATAACTCCTAAACTAGGCGTCTGCGGGGGTCATATTATGCACCAGAAAAAAAAATTCTAAATCTTAAAATGGCTATAACTCCTAAACTAGGCGTTTGCGGGGGTCATATTATGCACCAGAAAAAAGAAAATTCAAAATCTTAAAATGGCTATAACTCCTAAACTAGGCGTCTGCGGGGGTCATATTATGCACCAGAAAAAAAAATTCTAAATCTTAAAATGGCTATAACTCCTAAACTAGGCGTCTGCGGGGGTCATATTATGCACCAGAAAAAAAAAATTCAAAATCTTAAAATGGCTATAACTCCTAAACTAGGCGTCTGCGGGGGTCATATTATGCACCAGAAAAAAAAAATTCAAAATCTTAAAATGGCTATAACTCCTAAACTAGGCGTCTGCGGGGGTCATATTATGCACCAGAAAAAAAAAATTCAAAATCTTAAAATGGCTATAACTCCTAAACTAGGCGTCTGCGGGGGTCATATTATGCACCAGAAAAAAAAAATTCAAAATCTTAAAATGGCTATAACTCCTAAACTAGGCGTCTGCGGGGGTCATATTATGCACCAGAAAAAAGAAAATTCAAAATCTTAAAATGGCTATAACTCCTATACTAGGCGTCTGCGGGGGTCATATTATGCACCAGAAAAAAAAAATTCAAAATCTTAAAATGGCTATAACTCCTAAACTAGGCGTCTGCGGGGGTCATATTAGGCACCAGAAAAAAAAAATTCAAAATCTTAAAATGGCTATAACTCCTAAACTAGGCGTCTGCGGGGGTCATATTATGCACCAGAAAAAAGAAAATTCAAAATCTTAAAATGGCTATAACTCCTAAACTAGGCGTCTGCGGGGGTCATATTATGCACCAGAAAAAAAAAATTCAAAATCTTAAAATGGCTATAACTCCTAAACTAGGCGTCTGCGGGGGTCATATTATGCACCAGAAAAAAGAAAATTCAAAATCTTAAAATGGCTATAACTCCTAAACTAGGCGTCTGCGGGGGTCATATTATGCACCAGAAAAAAGAAAATTCAAAATCTTAAAATGGCTATAACTCCTAAACTAGGCGTCTGCGGGGGTCATATTATGCACCAGAAAAAAAAAAATTCAATATCATAAAATGGCTATAACTCCTAAACTAGGCGTCTGCGGGGGTCATATTATGCACCAGAAAAAAAAAATTCAAAATCTTAAAATGGCTATAACTCCTAAACTAGGCGTCTGCGGGGGTCATATTATGCACCAGAAAAAAGAAAATTTAAAATCTTAAAATGGCTATAACTCCTAAACTAGGCGACTGCGGGGGTCATATTATGCACTAGAAAAAAAAAATTCAAAATCTTAAAATGGCTATAACTCCTAAACTAGGCGTCTGCGGGGGTCATATTATGCACCAGAAAAAAGAAAATTCAAAATCTTAAAATGGCTATAACTCCTAAACTAGGCGTCAGCGGGGGTCATATTATGCACCAGAAAAGAGAAAATTCAAAATCTTAAAATGGCTATAAATCCTAAACTAGGCGTCTGCGGGCGTCATATTATGCACCAGAAAAAAGAAAATTCAAAATCTTAAAATGGCTATAACTCCTAAACTAGGCGTCAGCGGGGGTCATATTATGCACCAGAAAAAAAAAATTCAAAATCTTAAAATGGCTATAACTCCTAAACTAGGCGTCTGCGGGGGTCATATTATGCACCAGAAAAGAGAAAATTCAAAATCTTAAAATGGCTATAAATCCTAAACTAGGCGTCTGCGTCTGCGGGCGTCATATTATGCACCAGAAAAAAGAAAATTCAAAATCTTAAAATGGCTATAACTCCTAAACTAGGCGTCTGCGGGGGTCATATTATGCACCAGAAAAAAAAAATTCAATATCATAAAATGGCTATAACTCCTAAACTAGGCGTCTGCGGGGGTCATATTATGCACCAGAAAAAAAAATTCAAAATCTTAAAATGGCTATAACTCCTAAACTAGGCGTCTGCGGGGGTCATATTATGCACCAGAAAAAAGAAAATTTAAAATCTTAAAATGGCTATAACTCCTAAACTAGGCGTCTGCGGGGGTCATATTATGCACCAGAAAAAAGAAAATTCAAAATCTTAAAATGGCTATAACTCCTAAACTAGGCGTCTGCGGGGGTCATATTATGCACCAGAAAAAAAAAATTCAATATCATAAAATGGCTATAACTCCTAAACTAGGCGTCTGCGGGGGTCATATTATGCACCAGAAAAAAAAAATTCAAAATCTTAAAATGGCTATAACTCCTAAACTAGGCGTCTGCGGGGGTCATATTATGCACCAGAAAAAAGAAAATTTAAAATCTTAAAATGGCTATAACTCCTAAACTAGGCGACTGCGGGGGTCATATTATGCACCAGAAAAAAGAAAATTCAAAATCTTAAAATGGCTATAACTCCTAAACTAGGCGTCTGCGGGGGTCATATTATGCACCAGAAAAAAAAAATTCAATATCATAAAATGGCTATAACTCCTAAACTAGGCGTCTGCGGGGGTCATATTATGCACCAGAAAAAAAAAATTCAAAATCTTAAAATGGCTATAACTCCTAAACTAGGCGTCTGCGGGGGTCATATTATGCACCAGAAAAAAGAAAATTTAAAATCTTAAAATGGCTATAACTCCTAAACTAGGCGACTGCGGGGGTCATATTATGCACTAGAAAAAAAAAATTCAAAATCTTAAAATGGCTATAACTCCTAAACTAGGCGTCTGCGGGGGTCATATTATGCACCAGAAAAAAGAAAATTCAAAATCTTAAAATGGCTATAACTCCTAAACTAGGCGTCTGCGGGGGTCATATTAGGCACCAGAAAAAAAAAATTCAAAATCTTAAAATGGCTATAACTCCTAAACTAGGCGTCTGCGGGGGTCATATTATGCACCAGAAAAAAGAAAATTCAAAATCTTAAAATGGCTATAACTCCTAAACTAGGCGTCTGCGGGGGTCATATTATGCACCAGAAAAAAAAAATTCAAAATCTTAAAATGGCTATAACTCCTAAACTAGGCGTCTGCGGGGGTCATATTAGGCACCAGAAAAAAAAAATTCAAAATCTTAAAATGGCTATAACTCCTAAACTAGGCGTCTGCGGGGGTCATATTATGCACCAGAAAAAAGAAAATTCAAAATCTTAAAATGGCTATAACTCCTAAACTAGGCGTCTGCGGGGGTCATATTATGCACCAGAAAAAAAAAATTCAAAATCTTAAAATGGCTATAAACTCCTAAACTACGGCGTCTGCGGGGGTCATATTATGCACCAGAAAAAAGAAATTCAAAATCTTAAAATGGCTATAACTCCTAAACTAGGCGTCTGCGTGGGGTCATATTATGCACAGAAAAAAGAAAATTCAAATCTTAAAAATGGCTATAACTCCTAAACTAGGCGTCTGCGGGGGTCATATTAGGCACCAGAAAAAAAAATTCAAAATCTTAAAATGGCTATAACTCCTAAACTAGGCATCTGCGGGGGTCATATTATGCACCAGAAAAAAGAAAATTCAAAATCTTAAAATGGCTATAACTCCTAAACTAGGCGTCTGCGGGGGTCATATTATGCACCAGAAAAAAAAAATTCAAAATCTTAAAATGGCTATAACTCCTAAACTAGGCGTCTGCGGGGGTCATATTATGCACCAGAAAAAAGAAAATTCAAAATCTTAAAATGGCTATAACTCCTAAACTAGGCGTCTGCGGGGGTCATATTATGCACCAGAAAAAAGAAAATTCAAAATCTTAAAATGGCTATAACTCCTAAACTAGGCGTCTGCGGGGGTCATATTATGCACAAGAAAAAAAAAATTCAATATCATAAAATGGCTATAACTCCTAAACTAGGCGTCTGCGGGGTCATATTATGCACCAGAAAAAAAAAATTCAAAATCTTAAAATGGCTATAACTCCTAAACTAGGCGTCTGCGGGGGTCATATTATGCACCAGAAAAAAGAAAATTTAAAATCTTAAAATGGCTATAACTCCTAAACTAGGCGACTGCGGGGGTCATATTATGCACTAGAAAAAAAAAATTCAAATCTTAAAATGGCTATAACTCCTAAACTAGGCGTCTGCGGGGGTCATATTATGCACCAGAAAAAAGAAAATTCAAAATCTTAAAATGGCTATAACTCCTAAACTAGGCGTCTGCGGGGGTCATATTATGCACCAGAAAAAAGAAAATTCAAAATCTTAAAATGGCTATAACTCCTAAACTAGGCGTCTGCGGGGGTCAGATTATGCACCAGAAAAAAAAATTCAAAATCTTAAAATGGCTATAACTCCTAAACTAGGCGTCTGCGGGGGTCATATTATGCACCAGAAAAAAGAAAATTCAAAATCTTAAAATGGCTATAACTCCTAAACTAGGCGTCTGCGGGGGTCATATTATGCACCAGAAAAAAGAAAATTCAAAATCTTAAAATGGCTATAACTCCTAAACTAGGCGTCTGCGGGGGTCATATTATGCACCAGAAAAAAAAAATTCAAAATCTTAAAATGGCTATAACTCCTAAACTAAGCGTCTGCGGCGGTCATATTATGCACCAGAAAAAAAAAATTCAAAATCTTAAAATGGCTATAACTCCTAAACTAGGCGTCTGCGGGGGTCATATTATGCACCAGAAAAAAGAAAATTCAAAATCTTAAAATGGCTATAACTCCTAAACTAGGCGTCTGCGGGGGTCATATTATGCACCAGAAAAAAGAAAATTCAAAATCCTAAAATGGCTATAACTCCTAAACTAGGCGTCTGCGGGGGTCATATTATGCACCAGAAAAAAAAAAAAATTCAAAATCTTAAAATGGCTATAACTCCTAAACTAGGCGTCTGCGGGGGTCATATTATGCACCAGAAAAAAAAAATTCAAAATCTTAAAATGGCTATAACTCCTAAACTAGGCGTCTGCGGGGGTCATATTATGCACCAGAAAAAAGAAAATTCAAAATCTTAAAATGGCTATAACTCCTAAACTAGGCGTCTGCGGGGGTCATATTATGCACCAGAAAAAGAAAATTCAAAATCTTAAAATGGCTATAACTCCTAAACTAGGCGTAAGCGGCGGTCATACTATGCGCCAGAAAAAAAAAAATTCAAAATCTTAAAATGGCTATAACTCCTAAACTAGGCGTCTGCGGGGGTCATATTAGGCACCAGAAAAAAAAAATTCAAAATCTTAAAATGGCTATAACTCCTAAACTAGGCGTCTGCGGGGGTCATATTATGCACCAGAAAAAAGAAAATTCAAAATCTTAAAATGGCTATAACTCCTAAACTAGGCGTCTGCGGGGGTCATATTATGCACCAGAAAAAAAAAATTCAAAATCTTAAAATGGCTATAACTCCTAAACTAGGCGTCTGCGGGGGTCATATTATGCACCAGAAAAAAGAAAATTCAAAATCTTAAAATGGCTATAACTCCTAAACTAGGCGTCTGCGGGGGTCATATTATGCACCAGAAAAAAGAAAATTCAAAATCTTAAAATGGCTATAACTCCTAAACTAGGCGTCTGCGGGGGTCATATTATGCACCAGAAAAAAAAAATTCAATATCATAAAATGGCTATAACTCCTAAACTAGGCGTCTGCGGGGGTCATATTATGCACCAGAAAAAAAAAATTCAAAATCTTAAAATGGCTATAACTCCTAAACTAGGCGTCTGCGGGGGTCATATTATGCACCAGAAAAAAGAAAATTTAAAATCTTAAAATGGCTATAACTCCTAAACTAGGCGACTGCGGGGGTCATATTATGCACTAGAAAAAAAAAATTCAAAATCTTAAAATGGCTATAACTCCTAAACTAGGCGTCTGCGGGGGTCATATTATGCACCAGAAAAAAGAAAATTCAAAATCTTAAAATGGCTATAACTCCTAAACTAGGCGTCAGCGGGGGTCATATTATGCACCAGAAAAAAAAAATTCAAAATCTTAAAATGGCTATAACTCCTAAACTAGGCGTCTGCGGGGGTCATATTATGCACCAGAAAAGAGAAAATTCAAAATCTTAAAATGGCTATAAATCCTAAACTAGGCGTCTGCGTCTGCGGGCGTCATATTATGCACCAGAAAAAAGAAAATTCAAAATCTTAAAATGGCTATAACTCCTAAACTAGGCGTCTGCGGGGGTCATATTATGCACCAGAAAAAAAAAATTCAAAATCTTAAAATGGCTATAACTCCTAAACTAGGCGTCTGCGGGGGTCATATTATGCACCAGAAAAAAGAAAATTCAAAATCTTAAAATGGCTATAACTCCTAAACTAGGCGTCTGCGGGGGTCAGATTATGCACCAGAAAAAAAAATTCAAAATCTTAAAATGGCTATAACTCCTAAACTAGGCGTCTGCGGGGGTCATATTATGCACCAGAAAAAAGAAAATTCAAAATCTTAAAATGGCTATAACTCCTAAACTAGGCGTCTGCGGGGGTCATATTATGCACCAGAAAAAAGAAAATTCAAAATCTTAAAATGGCTATAACTCCTAAACTAGGCGTCTGCGGGGGTCATATTATGCACCAGAAAAAAAAAATTCAAAATCTTAAAATGGCTATAACTCCTAAACTAAGCGTCTGCGGCGGTCATATTATGCACCAGAAAAAAAAAATTCAAAATCTTAAAATGGCTATAACTCCTAAACTAGGCGTCTGCGGGGGTCATATTATGCACCAGAAAAAAGAAAATTCAAAATCTTAAAATGGCTATAACTCCTAAACTAGGCGTCTGCGGGGGTCATATTATGCACCAGAAAAAAGAAAATTCAAAATCCTAAAATGGCTATAACTCCTAAACTAGGCGTCTGCGGGGGGTCATATTATGCACCAGAAAAAAAAAAAATTCAAAATCTTAAAATGGCTATAACTCCTAAACTAGGCGTCTGCGGGGGTCATATTATGCACCAGAAAAAAAAAATTCAAAATCTTAAAATGGCTATAACTCCTAAACTAGGCGTCTGCGGGGGTCATATTATGCACCAGAAAAAAGAAAATTCAAAATCTTAAAATGGCTATAACTCCTAAACTAGGCGTCTGCGGGGGTCATATTATGCACCAGAAAAAGAAAATTCAAAATCTTAAAATGGCTATAACTCCTAAACTAGGCGTAAGCGGCGGTCATACTATGCGCCAGAAAAAAAAAAATTCAAAATCTTAAAATGGCTATAACTCCTAAACTAGGCGTCTGCGGGGGTCATATTATGCACCAGAAAAGAGAAAATTCAAAATCTTAAAATGGCTATAACTCCTAAACTAGGCGTCTGCGGTGGTCATATTATGCACCAGAAAAAAAAAAATTCAAAATCTTAAAATGGCTATAACTCCTAAACTAGGCGTCTGCGGGGGTCATATTATGCACCAGAAAAAAAAAATTCAAAATATTAAAATGGCTATAACTCCTAAACTAGGCGTCTGCGGGGGTCATATTATGCACCAGAAAAAAAGAAAATTCAAAATCTTAAAATGGCTATAACTCCTAAACTAGTCGTCTGCGGGGGTCATATTAAGCACCAGAAAAAAAAATTCAAAATCTTAAAATGGCTATAACTCCTAAACTAGGCGTCTGCGGGGGTCATATTATGCACCAGAAAAAAAAATTCTAAATCTTAAAATGGCTATAACTCCTAAACTAGGCGTTTGCGGGGGTCATATTATGCACCAGAAAAAAGAAAATTCAAAATCTTAAAATGGCTATAACTCCTAAACTAGGCGTCTGCGGGGGTCATTTTATGCACCAGAAAAGAGAAAATTCAAAATCTTAAAATGGCTATAACTCCTAAACTATGCGTCCGCGGGGGTCATATTATGCACCAGAAAAAAAAAATTCAAAATCTTAAAATGGCTATAACTCCTAAACTAGGCGTCTGCGGGGGTCATATTATGCACCAGAAAAAAGAAAATTCAAAATCTTAAAATGGCTATAACTCCTAAACTAGGCGTCTGCGGGGGTCATATTATGCACCAGAAAAAAAAAAATTCAAAATCTTAAAATGGCTATAACTCCTAAACTAGGCGTCTGCGGGGGGTCATATTATGCACCAGAAAAAAGAAAATTCAAAATCTTAAAATGGCTATAACTCCTAAACTAGGCGTCTGCGGGGGTCATATTATGCACCAGAAAAAAAAATTCTAAATCTTAAAATGGCTATAACTCCTAAACTAGGCGTTTGCGGGGGTCATATTATGCACCAGAAAAAAGAAAATTCAAAATCTTAAAATGGCTATAACTCCTAAACTAGGCGTCTGCGGGGGTCATATTATGCACCAGAAAAAAAAAATTCAAAATCTTAAAATGGCTATAACTCCTAAACTAGGCGTCTGCGGGGGTCATATTATGCACCAGAAAAAAAAAATTCAAAATCTTAAAATGGCTATAACTCCTAAACTAGGCGTCTGCGGGGGTCATATTATGCACCAGAAAAAAAAAATTCAAAATCTTAAAATGGCTATAACTCCTAAACTAGGCGTCTGCGGGGGTCATATTATGCACCAGAAAAAAAAAATTCAAAATCTTAAAATGGCTATAACTCCTAAACTAGGCGTCTGCGGGGGTCATATTATGCACCAGAAAAAAGAAAATTCAAAATCTTAAAATGGCTATAACTCCTATACTAGGCGTCTGCGGGGGTCATATTATGCACCAGAAAAAAAAAATTCAAAATCTTAAAATGGCTATAACTCCTAAACTAGGCGTCTGCGGGGGTCATATTAGGCACCAGAAAAAAAAAATTCAAAATCTTAAAATGGCTATAACTCCTAAACTAGGCGTCTGCGGGGGTCATATTATGCACCAGAAAAAAGAAAATTCAAAATCTTAAAATGGCTATAACTCCTAAACTAGGCGTCTGCGGGGGTCATATTATGCACCAGAAAAAAAAAATTCAAAATCTTAAAATGGCTATAACTCCTAAACTAGGCGTTTGCGGGGGTCATATTATGCACCAGAAAAAAGAAAATTCAAAATCTTAAAATGGCTATAACTCCTAAACTAGGCGTCTGCGGGGGTCATATTATGCACCAGAAAAAAAAAATTCAAAATCTTAAAATGGCTATAACTCCTAAACTAGGCGTCTGCGGGGGTCATATTATGCACCAGAAAAAAGAAAATTCAAAATCTTAAAATGGCTATAACTCCTAAACTAGGCGTCTGCGGGGGTCATATTATGCACCAGAAAAAAAAAATTCAATATCGTAAAATGGCTATAACTCCTAAACTAGGCGTCTGCGGGGGTCATATTATGCACCAGAAAAAAAAAATTCAAAATCTTAAAATGGCTATAACTCCTAAACTAGGCGTCTGCGGGGGTCATATTATGCACCAGAAAAAAGAAAATTTAAAATCTTAAAATGGCTATAACTCCTAAACTAGGCGACTGCGGGGGTCTTATTATGCACTAGAAAAAAAAAATTCAAAATCTTAAAATGGCTATAACTCCTAAACTAGGCGTCTGCGGGGGTCATATTATGCACCAGAAAAAAGAAAATTCAAAATCTTAAAATGGCTATAACTCCTAAACTAGGCGTCAGCGGGGGTCATATTATGCACCAGAAAAGAGAAAATTCAAAATCTTAAAATGGCTATAAATCCTAAACTAGGCGTCTGCGGGCGTCATATTATGCACCAGAAAAGAGAAAATTCAAAATCTTAAAATGGCTATAAATCCTAAACTAGGCGTCTGCGGGCGTCATATTATGCACCAGAAAAAAGAAAATTCAAAATCTTAAAATGGCTATAACTCCTAAACTAGGCGTCTGCGGGGGTCATATTATGCACCAGAAAAAAGAAAATTCAAAATCTTAAAATGGCTATAACTCCTAAACTAGGCGTCTGCGGGGGTCATATTATGCACCAGAAAAAAAAAATTCAAAATCTTAAAATGGCTATAACTCCTAAACTAGGCGTCTGCGGGGGTCATATTATGCACCAGAAAAAATAAAATTCAAAATCTTAAAATGGCTATAACTCCTAAACTAGGCGTCTGCGGGGGTCATATTATGCACCAGAAAAAAAAAATTCAAAATCTTAAAATGGCTATAACTCCTAACTAGGCGTCTGCGGGGGTCATATTATGCACCAGAAAAAAGAAAATTCAAAATCTTAAAATGGCTATAACTCCTAAACTAGGCGTCTGCGGGGGTCAGATTATGCACCAGAAAAAAAAATTCAAAATCTTAAAATGGCTATAACTCCTAAACTAGGCGTCTGCGGGGGTCATATTATGCACCAGAAAAAAGAAAATTCAAAATCTTAAAATGGCTATAACTCCTAAACTAGGCGTCTGCGGGGGTCATATTATGCACCAGAAAAAAGAAAATTCAAAATCTTAAAATGGCTATAACTCCTAAACTAGGCGTCTGCGGGGGTCATATTATGCACCAGAAAAAAAAAATTCAAAATCTTAAAATGGCTATAACTCCTAAACTAGGCGTCTGCGGGGGTCATATTATGCACCAGAAAAAGAAAATTCAAAATCTTAAAATGGCTATAACTCCTAAACTAGGCGTCTGCGGGGGTCATATTATGCACCAGAAAAAAGAAAATTCAAAATCTTAAAATGGCTATAACTCCTAAACTAGGCGTCTGCGGGGGTCATATTATGCACCAGAAAAAAAAATTCAAAATCTTAAAATGGCTATAACTCCTAAACTAGGCGTCTGCGGGGGTCATATTATGCACCAGAAAAAAGAAATTCAAAATCTTAAAATGGCTATAACTCCTAAACTAGGCGTCTGCGGGGGTCATATTATGCACCAGAAAAAAAAATTCAAAATCTTAAAATGGCTATAACTCCTAAACTAGGCGTCTGCGGGGGTCATATTATGCACCAGAAAAAGAAAATTCAAAATCTTAAAATGGCTATAACTCCTAAACTAGGCGTCTGCGGGGGTCATATTATGCACCAGAAAAAAAAAATTCAAAATCTTAAAATGGCTATAACTCCTAAACTAGGCGTCTGCGGGGGTCATATTATGCACCAGAAAAAAAAATTCTAAATCTTAAAATGGCTATAACTCCTAAACTAGGCGTCTGCGGGGGTCATATTATGCACCAGAAAAAAAAATTCAAAATCTTAAAATGGCTATAACTCCTAAACTAGGCGTCTGCGGGGGTCATATTATGCACCAGAAAAAAAAAATTCAAAATCTTAAAATGGCTATAACTCCTAAACTAGGCGTCTGCGGGGGTCATATTATGCACCAGAAAAAAAAAATTCAAAATCTTAAAATGGCTATAACTCCTAAACTAGGCGTCTGCGGGGGGTCATATTATGC
>CAWYQB010000553.1:115000-118361 GCA_963966105.1 Volucella zonaria | reverse complement strand
AGTGGTATTTCATTGGTGTTAATTAACCGAAGCTAACTAACTCCCACTTATGCTACACCTCTTATGTCTCCTTACACTGCCAGATTAGAGTCAAGCTCAACAGGGTCTTCTTTCCCCGCTAATTATTCCAAGCCCGTTCCCTTGGCTGTGGTTTCGCTAGATAGTAGATAGGGACAGAACGTACCTGGATTTTTAACGTAAACCTCCTGTCATGTAGACTTAATGTTTACGAGGTGCCCATACACCCATAGGGAGCAAGGATACGCCTTGCCATCGCTAATCACTCGCTTGTATTATCTAATAGTTCGCTTTTGAATTATACCAATTCGGAACTGTGTTGGAGGCACAAGTTCCACCCTTGGTATGAGTCGAGGCCTACCCAAAACCTCTTGCTGCTCTTAGGGTCGCAGCACCCAGCACTTCATTTGCTACTCCACAATGGGCTAAACCAAAGGAAACCCGTACCCGCGATTTGGGTTTAAACCACAGCCACCATGACGCTCCCACAAGGGGGCCTACCTCTAACAAGTCAGGCCCGGACCGAAATCCGGGGGGCTCCTGACTCCCATGGTACCGTGATTTAAGTCCTGGTATGGACTACCGGTGGTCAAGCCTACCAACAAGACCTATGACCGGCAACTTGTAACTGGTCAAATCGTATCATCCAGTCATGCAATAAAATCTGGATGTTTACGATAAGACCAGTTTAGAATAATCTACCCCCGCTTTTTATTAGACAACGTCATTGATGGGCGAAGCCTTGATAATTGGGCGGGGGCCCAGTAGATAGGGACAGAAGGAATCTCGTTAATCCATTCATGCGCGTCACTAATTAGATGACGAGGCATTTGGCTACCTTAAGAGAGTCATAGTTACTCCCGCCGTTTACCCGCGCTTACTTGAATTTCTTCACTTTGACATTCAGAGCACTGGGCAGAAATCACATTGTGTCAACACCCGTTAGGGCCATCACAATGCTTTGTTTTAATTAGACAGTCGGATTCCCCAAGTCCGTGCCAGTTCTGAATTGATTGTTAATTGATAGTCGTTATAAATCAAAAAAATATATCTTACGATAAATCTTAAGACTTTTAGCAAGAAAATTCCACAATTGGTTACGTAAACTACTATCCGGGGAACAAAATCCGAAGATCTCTATTTACCCAGAACGAGTACATAAACCATGTTATTGCTTCCAATTCAAGCCCGACTATCTCAATCTTCAGAGCCAATCCTTATCCCGAAGTTACGGATCTAATTTGCCGACTTCCCTTACCTACATTATTCTATCGACTAGAGACTCTTCACCTTGGAGACCAGCTGCGGATATCGGTACGGCCTGTTGAGAAGTTTGCGTGACCCCACCATAAATTTTCAAGGTCCGAAGAGAAAATATCGACACAACAGTAAATGTCATGCTCTTCTAGTCCATCTACCATATCTCTCTTCGAAAGACTTCCATGGTAGTACGACTATAAAACAGAAAAGAAAACTCTTTCGATATCTCTCGACGGCTTCTTTATGGTCGTTCCTGTTGCCAGGATGAGCGAAATGCCCATTTTTAATAACAAACGTATACCCAACAGGTTACGGAATTGGAACCGTATTCCCTTTCGTTCAAAAATAATCAAGTGTTAAAATTTCTTTATATACAATGAGATATATAATTATATTTTTTTAACTTGAAAATTTTCGGCTTTCGCCTTAAACTTAGGACCGACTAACTCGTGATCAACCACTGTTCACACGAAACCCTTCTCCACTTCAGTCCTCCAAGGTCTCATTCGATTATTTGCTACTACCACCAAGATCTGTACCAATAGCGGCTCCATGCAGGCTTACGCCAAACACTTCTAAGCACACCATTGTACCCTCCTACTCACTAAAGTTTCAAAATTTATATTCAATCGAAATTAAATATAAATCATCTACTTTAGCGGTAATGTATAGGTATACAACTTAAGCGCCATCCATTTTAAGGGCTAGTTGCTTCGGCAGGTGAGTTGTTACACACTCCTTAGCGGATTACGACTTCCATGTCCACCGTCCTGCTGTTTTAAGCAACCAACGCCTTTCATGGTATCTGCATGAGTTGTTAATTTGGGCACCGTAACATTACGTTTGGTTCATCCCACAGCGCCAGTTCTGCTTACCAAAAGTGGCCCACTGGGCACAATATATCACAACCTAAACCTTCATATCAAGAAAGGTTAGGTTCTTACCCATTTAAAGTTTGAGAATAGGTTAAGGTCGTTTCGACCCTAATGCCTCTAATCATTCGCTTTACCAGATAAGATTATTTTAAATAATTTTTAATTGCACCAGCTATCCTGAGGGAAACTTCGGAGGGAACCAGCTACTAGATGGTTCGATTGGTCTTTCGCCCCTATACTCAATTCTGACAATCGATTTGCACGTCAGAACTGTTTCGGTCTTCCATCAGGGTTTCCCCTGACTTCAACCTGATCAAGTATAGTTCACCATCTTTCGGGTCACAGCATATATGCTCAAGGTACGCTCTAGTTAGAGGCATAAATAATATAAATACTATTATGCATAACTGTATAGAACGCCCCGGGATTGAATTTATATTTCATAATAAAACATAAACTAATCCCATTAAAACAGTTAAGTTAATTATGCCATTGGGTTTTATTAAAAATACCCAATGACTTGCACATATGTTAGACTCCTTGGTCCGTGTTTCAAGACGGGTCCCGAAGGTATCCTGAATCTATCGCATTGTTAATCATATAAGTGCATACAATAAAATAAATAAATCAATAGATTTACCTACCATTGTAAAATTCCGTAAAATTTAAGCACTATATATAATTAAATCTGTCAATGATTTATCAAATCTAATACATTTATCTTATGTTAGAAATCCGAAAATAACTAATTTGGATAAACTTAAGTAAAAGATCTTATGATAAATATTTAATACATTAACAGATTACAATGTCCTTATATGGAAAAATTGCACACCATTTCTATTATATTAAAGAATATAACTTTATTAGTGATGAATTTTCCATAACGGATATTCAGGTTCATCGGGCTTAACCTCTAAGCAGTTTCACGTACTATTTAACTCTCTATTCAGAGTTCTTTTCAACTTTCCCTCACGGTACTTGTTTACTATCGGTCTCATGGTTATATTTAGTTTTAGATGGAGTTTACCACCCACTTAGTGCTGCACTATCAAGCAACACGACTCTTTGGAAACACCTTCTAGTAATCATTAACGTTATACGGGCCTGGCACCCTCTATGGGTAAATGGCCTCATTTAAGAAGGACTTAAATCATTAATTTCTCATACTAGATTATAGATGTTCCATACACTGCATCCCATATTTG
>CAWYQB010000553.1:95000-97500 GCA_963966105.1 Volucella zonaria | reverse complement strand
CCAACGCCTTTCATGGTATCTGCATGAGTTGTTAATTTGGGCACCGTAACATTACGTTTGGTTCATCCCACAGCGCCAGTTCTGCTTACCAAAAGTGGCCCACTGGGCACAATATATCACAACCTAAACCTTCATATCAAGAAAGGTTAGGTTCTTACCCATTTAAAGTTTGAGAATAGGTTAAGGTCGTTTCGACCCTAATGCCTCTAATCATTCGCTTTACCAGATAAGATTATTTTAAATAATTTTTAATTGCACCAGCTATCCTGAGGGAAACTTCGGAGGGAACCAGCTACTAGATGGTTCGATTGGTCTTTCGCCCCTATACTCAATTCTGACAATCGATTTGCACGTCAGAACTGTTTCGGTCTTCCATCAGGGTTTCCCCTGACTTCAACCTGATCAAGTATAGTTCACCATCTTTCGGGTCACAGCATATATGCTCAAGGTACGCTCTAGTTAGAGGCATAAATAATATAAATACTATTATGCATAACTGTATAGAACGCCCCGGGATTGAATTTATATTTCATAATAAAACATAAACTAATCCCATTAAAACAGTTAAGTTAATTATGCCATTGGGTTTTATTAAAAATACCCAATGACTTGCACATATGTTAGACTCCTTGGTCCGTGTTTCAAGACGGGTCCCGAAGGTATCCTGAATCTATCGCATTGTTAATCATATAAGTGCATACAATAAAATAAATAAATCAATAGATTTACCTACCATTGTAAAATTCCGTAAAATTTAAGCACTATATATAATTAAATCTGTCAATGATTTATCAAATCTAATACATTTATCTTATGTTAGAAATCCGAAAATAACTAATTTGGATAAACTTAAGTAAAAGATCTTATGATAAATATTTAATACATTAACAGATTACAATGTCCTTATATGGAAAAATTGCACACCATTTCTATTATATTAAAGAATATAACTTTATTAGTGATGAATTTTCCATAACGGATATTCAGGTTCATCGGGCTTAACCTCTAAGCAGTTTCACGTACTATTTAACTCTCTATTCAGAGTTCTTTTCAACTTTCCCTCACGGTACTTGTTTACTATCGGTCTCATGGTTATATTTAGTTTTAGATGGAGTTTACCACCCACTTAGTGCTGCACTATCAAGCAACACGACTCTTTGGAAACACCTTCTAGTAATCATTAACGTTATACGGGCCTGGCACCCTCTATGGGTAAATGGCCTCATTTAAGAAGGACTTAAATCATTAATTTCTCATACTAGATTATAGATGTTCCATACACTGCATCCCATATTTGCCATAAAGACAAAATGGCTTAGTGCTGAACTGTTTTCTTTTCGCTCGCCGCTACTAAGAAAATCCTGGTTAGTTTCTTTTCCTTCCCTCATTAATATGCTTAAATTCGGGGAGTTTTCTCATATGAGTTGAGGTTGTTTAACACAAATAAATAAAAATTATTTTATATACTCATCAGTTTAATAAGTAAATCTTTTCTATATATATTATCAAGTGTGAGGCAATTCTATTATAATTTATATTATTATTTTCGACTTTGGTTTATGGTTTTTTTTTTTTTTTTAATTTTAGTTTCTCTTGTCACAGTAGAAATATTTAATTAACATATTAATGCATATTTCTATATTAGTTTAAATAAATATTTTATACTAGACATTCCTTCACAAATAGATAATATAGAATACTAAGATTCCATTATTTTGAGGTATATATTATAAATTAATATTATGAATTTAATAAAATAAATCCAATAATATAACATGTGCTTAAGTATATTTCCAAAAAGTAATATAAATTTCTTCTTTTTCATATACAAGCAACTTATTTAGAATAGTCTCACAACCCTCAACCATATGTAGTCCAAGCAGCACTTCAAAATTAATTAAAGTACATAACAGCATGGACTGCGATATGCGTTCAAAATGTCGATGTTCATGTGTCCTGCAGTTCACACGATGACGCACAGTTTGCTGCGTTCTTCATCGACCCATGAGCCAAGTGATCCACCGCTTAGAGTATTTAAAATTTTGTTTAGAATAAGTCATATAATATTAAAGGAATAATAATAATTATTAAAGGTATAATTAAATAAGCAAACAATAAACCATTATTTAATAAAATTTTTTTAATTAAACAATATATTGCAAAACATTTCTCTTTTATTGTTGTCATTCAATTTGCCTTTATTTATTATTTTTATATTATTTCCTTTCATTTCATCATCATTATTATTATTATTATTATTACCATCATTTTTATAATTTAAAATTTATTAAATTAATAATATAATAATTAATGAAATGTTTCTTTTTTAACCTAATGCCTATTGTTGCGAATGTCCAATTCCATAAGGAATCGTAACTTAATTTTCTATATAGAAAAAATAAGTACAACATGTGACATTAAGTTCTTACATAACTCTTACTTATACATATATGTATTTATATAAAAAATAAATATATATTAATATAATATCTTGTACACT
>CAWYQB010000553.1:85000-87500 GCA_963966105.1 Volucella zonaria | reverse complement strand
TGTTGAGAAGTTTGCGTGACCCCACCATAAATTTTCAAGGTCCGAAGAGAAAATATCGACACAACAGTAAATGTCATGCTCTTCTAGTCCATCTACCATATCTCTCTTCGAAAGACTTCCATGGTAGTACGACTATAAAACAGAAAAGAAAACTCTTTCGATATCTCTCGACGGCTTCTTTATGGTCGTTCCTGTTGCCAGGATGAGCGAAATGCCCATTTTTAATAACAAACGTATACCCAACAGGTTACGGAATTGGAACCGTATTCCCTTTCGTTCAAAAATAATCAAGTGTTAAAATTTCTTTATATACAATGAGATATATAATTATATTTTTTTAACTTGAAAATTTTCGGCTTTCGCCTTAAACTTAGGACCGACTAACTCGTGATCAACCACTGTTCACACGAAACCCTTCTCCACTTCAGTCCTCCAAGGTCTCATTCGATTATTTGCTACTACCACCAAGATCTGTACCAATAGCGGCTCCATGCAGGCTTACGCCAAACACTTCTAAGCACACCATTGTACCCTCCTACTCACTAAAGTTTCAAAATTTATATTCAATCGAAATTAAATATAAATCATCTACTTTAGCGGTAATGTATAGGTATACAACTTAAGCGCCATCCATTTTAAGGGCTAGTTGCTTCGGCAGGTGAGTTGTTACACACTCCTTAGCGGATTACGACTTCCATGTCCACCGTCCTGCTGTTTTAAGCAACCAACGCCTTTCATGGTATCTGCATGAGTTGTTAATTTGGGCACCGTAACATTACGTTTGGTTCATCCCACAGCGCCAGTTCTGCTTACCAAAAGTGGCCCACTGGGCACAATATATCACAACCTAAACCTTCATATCAAGAAAGGTTAGGTTCTTACCCATTTAAAGTTTGAGAATAGGTTAAGGTCGTTTCGACCCTAATGCCTCTAATCATTCGCTTTACCAGATAAGATTATTTTAAATAATTTTTAATTGCACCAGCTATCCTGAGGGAAACTTCGGAGGGAACCAGCTACTAGATGGTTCGATTGGTCTTTCGCCCCTATACTCAATTCTGACAATCGATTTGCACGTCAGAACTGTTTCGGTCTTCCATCAGGGTTTCCCCTGACTTCAACCTGATCAAGTATAGTTCACCATCTTTCGGGTCACAGCATATATGCTCAAGGTACGCTCTAGTTAGAGGCATAAATAATATAAATACTATTATGCATAACTGTATAGAACGCCCCGGGATTGAATTTATATTTCATAATAAAACATAAACTAATCCCATTAAAACAGTTAAGTTAATTATGCCATTGGGTTTTATTAAAAATACCCAATGACTTGCACATATGTTAGACTCCTTGGTCCGTGTTTCAAGACGGGTCCCGAAGGTATCCTGAATCTATCGCATTGTTAATCATATAAGTGCATACAATAAAATAAATAAATCAATAGATTTACCTACCATTGTAAAATTCCGTAAAATTTAAGCACTATATATAATTAAATCTGTCAATGATTTATCAAATCTAATACATTTATCTTATGTTAGAAATCCGAAAATAACTAATTTGGATAAACTTAAGTAAAAGATCTTATGATAAATATTTAATACATTAACAGATTACAATGTCCTTATATGGAAAAATTGCACACCATTTCTATTATATTAAAGAATATAACTTTATTAGTGATGAATTTTCCATAACGGATATTCAGGTTCATCGGGCTTAACCTCTAAGCAGTTTCACGTACTATTTAACTCTCTATTCAGAGTTCTTTTCAACTTTCCCTCACGGTACTTGTTTACTATCGGTCTCATGGTTATATTTAGTTTTAGATGGAGTTTACCACCCACTTAGTGCTGCACTATCAAGCAACACGACTCTTTGGAAACACCTTCTAGTAATCATTAACGTTATACGGGCCTGGCACCCTCTATGGGTAAATGGCCTCATTTAAGAAGGACTTAAATCATTAATTTCTCATACTAGATTATAGATGTTCCATACACTGCATCCCATATTTGCCATAAAGACAAAATGGCTTAGTGCTGAACTGTTTTCTTTTCGCTCGCCGCTACTAAGAAAATCCTGGTTAGTTTCTTTTCCTTCCCTCATTAATATGCTTAAATTCGGGGAGTTTTCTCATATGAGTTGAGGTTGTTTAACACAAATAAATAAAAATTATTTTATATACTCATCAGTTTAATAAGTAAATCTTTTCTATATATATTATCAAGTGTGAGGCAATTCTATTATAATTTATATTATTATTTTCGACTTTGGTTTATGGTTTTTTTTTTTTTTTTAATTTTAGTTTCTCTTGTCACAGTAGAAATATTTAATTAACATATTAATGCATATTTCTATATTAGTTTAAATAAATATTTTATACTAGACATTCCTTCACAAATAGATAATATAGAATACTAAGATTCCATTATTTTGAGGTATATATTATAAATTAATATTATGAATTTAATAAAATAAATCCAATAATATAACA
>CAWYQB010000553.1:80000-82500 GCA_963966105.1 Volucella zonaria | reverse complement strand
GATATGAGTCCTGTATTGTTATTTTTCGTCACTACCTCCCCGAACTGGGAGTGGGTAATTTACGCGCCTGCTGCCTTCCTTAGATGTGGTAGCCGTTTCTCAGGCTCCCTCTCCGGAATCGAACCCTGATTCCCCGTTACCCGTTGCAACCATGGTAGTCCTAGATACTACCATCAATAGTTGATAGGGCAGACATTTGAAAGATCTGTCGTCGGTACAAGACCATACGATCGGCAAATTATCTAGAGTTCAACCATAATAACGATTTCCGAAAAAATCGCTTGGTTTTAGCCTAATAAAAGCACACGTTCCAAAAGGTCCGTGTTTATATTGCATGTATTAGCTCTAGAATTACCACAGTTATCCAAGTAACTGTTAACGATCTAATGAACCATAACTGATATAATGAGCCTTTTGCGGTTTCACTTTTAATTCGTGTGTACTTAGACATGCATGGCTTAATCTTTGAGACAAGCATATAACTACTGGCAGGATCAACCAGAATAATGTTATATTATTTATTTGAAACTTTCATTTGAAACACATCATTAATTATCCATTCCATTTTACAATTATGTCTGACTTATTATTTATGACACTTATGAGGATTTCTCCCCGGACGGTGAAAGACAATAAATATAATATAAATTTATTGCCCTATAGAATAAGATTTAACATAAAAAAATAGTGGACTTCTTAATGTAGTTATAACAAAGGTATATTGTACTTTTTATTACCAACTAAGAGCATACAGAACTTAGTTGTATTGTAATTTTAAAAGTAAACCTTTCATAAAAACATTATCAATGATTGTTTTCAAAATAATAATTTTTCACGTACCAATTTATTTCAAAGCATTATTTATATATCATTTAAATATATAAATTTATTTTTAATAAAGAATTAATAATTCTTGTTGGCATATAAATTTGATTTTTTTTAAAATATTATAAAAGTTAAACAGTACCCATTTCTTAGAACGAAATCTATAAAATAGATTTCAAGTCACAAAAAAAATAACTTAATATTTTTTTTATAGCCGTGACGTACCAAAAATGTAATTTCACAATATATTAAATATACCATGAAAAAGAGGAAACTAGGTTTCCTCCCCAGTTCGTGAAAGTGTAAATATTACACATTTCACAAAATACCTTTTAAACACACAATCAGCAAATAGTATTCTAGCGGGACTTAGAAAAAATTCATATACCCCTCAGTTTCAATGAGAAGTCTCTATTTCAAATGAATTCCACTTAAAAATCATATATATATTTTTTCCAATTGATTTTTTTATATTTCTGACTATTTCTGACTATTTCTGACTTTGAAAAAAATATCGAAATTTTTCTTTCAACTTTTCTTTATTTATTATGAAAATTTAATTTTTCAGTTGATTTTTCATTTTTCTTTCAACTTTTCTTTATTTATTATGAAAATTAAATTTTTCAGTTGATTTTTCATTTTTGGGACTTAGAAAAATTTTCGATTTTTTTTCTCATATAATCTGACCTTCTATGGAATTGTTCATTTTTACACTTCTCATAATATACCTTTTAAACACACAAACAGCAAATGGCATTCTAGCGGGACTATATTTTTTCCAATTGATTTTTTTATATTTCTGACTATTTCTGACTATTTCTGACTTTGAAAAAAATATCGAAATTTTTCTTTCAACTTTTCTTTATTTATTATGAAAATTTAATTTTTCAGTTGATTTTTCATTTTTCTTTCAACTTTTCTTTATTTATTATGAAAATTAAATTTTTCAGTTGATTTTTCATTTTTGGGACTTAGAAAAATTTTCGAAATTTTCAAGAAAAAAAATTTTTCACATACACCTCAGTTTCATTGAGAAGTTTCTATTTCAAATGCATTTCACTTAAAAATCAAAAAAATTGATTTTTTTATATTTCTGACTTTGAAAAAAATATCGAAATTTTTCTTTCAACTTTTCGTTATTTATTATGAAAATTTAATTTTTCAGTTGATTTTTCATTTTTCTTTCAACTTTTCTTTATTTATTATGAAAATTAAATTTTTCAGTTGATTTTTCATTTTTGGGACTTAGAAAAATTTTCGATTTTTTTTCTCATATAATCTGACCTTCTATGAAAATGTTCATTTTTACACAAAATACTTTTCAAACATACAAACAGCAAGTAGGATTTTACTTCGAACCAAAAAAAAATGAAAATAAATTATTTTTTTGTGATTAATTTTTCATAACTAAGAAGTTTTGAAAAAAAAAATTTTATGAAAAAAAAAAATTTTTTTTTTTTTGGGACAGAAAAATTTTCGAAATTTTCAAAAAAATTTTTTTTTTTTTTTTGATTGATTTTTCATATTTATGGAAGTTGAAAAGAAAAAAAAATTTTTTTTTTTTTTTTAGTTACAAAATTTTTTATTTTTGGGACTTAGAAAAATTTTCGAAATTTTCAAAAAAAAATTTTTTTTTTTTTGATTGATTTTTCATATTTGTTAATTTATTTGGTTT
>CAWYQB010000553.1:70000-75000 GCA_963966105.1 Volucella zonaria | reverse complement strand
ATTATTATCTTCTATTACGTGAGCGATCTCAAACTGAATCCAGTTGTGATCACTCACCCCTACACTAACACGCCACCTAAAGCTAAACGCCCTAAAAGCTGCCTCGTTTGCAAAAGTAACGTCAATGTCACTCTTGCCACCGTTGACCGCATCAAAGGTATACACCTCACTCGGCTCGTTGATAACATGGGCATTGCGCGCAACGACCCATTCACCAAGAACATTCCCCCGATTCTGGCTCCGGTTACCCGTTAAGGGTCCGGATTCCTTACTGAACCAAAGAGGGGAGGTTGCATTGGCGTCAACACCGATAATGAGGGGTTCACTGCCCGCAAGCGAAAACAAACCATCCATATACTCAATATATGGGTCAATTTCCTCGCTGTATTTGCAGTAGACGCTGGCAAGAAAAATCCTGCCAAAAGCGCCTTCCACGCTTACGCAAACACCTCGTTCGCTGGAGGAAACAGGCACACAAACTAGATTTACATCCCTTATAATAATCGCAGCATTTCCTCTGGTATCAAGAAAGACGCGCATTCCTGCAGGCAAACCCCTAACACATCCATCGGATGTGTAGGGCTCCTGAACCAGGGCAATGCTGCAGCCCTGCCTAACCATCTGAGCTCCTAGATCAACCCCTACCGAAAAAGCGCCCTGACAATTTTGTTGGACTATCTTCATAGTCCTAGTTCCTGGCTGCCAACCTTGCCAACTCTGCTACTTGCATGGGGCAATCGGTTGACCCCATAAGGTGGTCAGCCGGCCGTCTTCTTGCAGCACAATTTCTGCACTGCATCGCTGCCTTGCAGCTTACTGCCTTATGGCCTTCAAGGCCGCAACGACGGCAAATGTCCTCCTTATGAGGACAGTCGGCAACTCCATGACCCGGAGCAAAGCACCGGAAACATCCCACTCTTATTTTGTATTCCCTTACCGGGAACGAAAACCATTTAATGTAGCATCTGCCCGTGCTACGTAAGGCGTCTATGGACGCTGCTGGGCCTTCTAGCACTACATTTGTTGTAGCCCCTTCAGCAACCTTCCATGGTTTGGAAACCACTTTCAGCCTATTTTGTTCGGCAGCCTCTGGGAAGTTCAGACGGTGTAGCTCCGTCATAAATTCTTCCAGCGATAGGGTTGTGTGTACGCCATGTACCACGACTCTATTGCCCGGTTTCTCGGGTACTGCCACGTCAAGGTCCATATCCTTGAACTTCTTGCTGCTGAAAATCTGCTCTCTTTCAGCAGCCGAGGGAGTGCGTATTACTACGCCCCCATTTTTCAGCGGTCTAACCGCATTAACCCTAACTCCCAGGGTGGGGGCAATCTTATCCATTATTCTGGATACTACCTCAGTGGAGGAAACTGCCGACTTTTTGCTTCGCACTACCACTGACCAAGTGGGCAGCGGTGCCTTTACTGGCTGGGCCAATTCCACAACTTTAGTGGCCTCTTTCCTCACCGCACTGGCGGCAACTTGCGCAAAGCTAGCCACTTTGACGGCGCTGCTGGTATTCGCTGCTTCAGTCCGTTTAGGACAACTTGCTACCAACGGTGCAGCCACTCCATGAAGACCCTTAGACATTTTAGTCAGGGCATCATTTGCTCCACGCAGCGTTTTATTTTCGGCCATAAGCTGCCAAACCACTTGGTCGTAGCCCATGACCGCACACCTAATTTTCCTAGCTAGGATAGGGTCTACCATTGTCTCAAATACTACGTCTACAACTTTTGCTGCCAGGTCGGCTAGCACCCTGGTCAACTTCGTTACATCGTTGAAATCTATATTTTTGATGTCAACTTCACTTACCTGGCTCCTGGTTTTTTTCTCCCCTGTAGCCATCTCATTCTCCGTCCTTGTAGCTGCGTCGCTGTCTTCCATCCTCCTCGCCTTCTTCTTTTTTTTTGTTTTTGGAGGTGCAACCTCAATTTCCGCCGGGCTGAGGTCACTGGTTTTTTTAATCCTCTTTCTTGGCGCCACTTCCATATCAGTGTCCACATCTGCATCCATTGTCACTTGTTATTTGTTATTTGTTATTTATTATTATTATTATTATTATTATTATTTTATTATTGTTATTATTATTTTATGTTTTAGGGCAGCGCACAAAACAGTTCGTCTTTTTTTTTTTTAAATTTTTTGTGGGAATTTCTCCTCTTTTAAAAGTAATTAAAAGTTAAATTGGCACAAATTTCACAACACTAATTGCGGCAATCCTGCTCTTTAAATAGTAATTAAAAGGTAATTAACACAGTAATTCAACCACTATCCACCGTAACAAATAGCACAAAACCACTTTAGAGCAAATTACGCACGGCTCCGAGCTCAAAAATTAGCACTTAATTGGTTTTTAATGATTTGAAAATAAGCACTGAAAAGTGCAGTCCAAAAAAACAAAAATCGCCCGTTTCTGATCGCTTAGGTACACGAATCTCAAAATTTAAAAATCGCACGCACTCCGCAAAAAACACGTCCGCACACGACTGATGTTGAAATACAACTGAGTAGATAGGGACAGAAGGAATCTCGTTAATCCATTCATGCGCGTCACTAATTAGATGACGAGGCATTTGGCTACCTTAAGAGAGTCATAGTTACTCCCGCCGTTTACCCGCGCTTACTTGAATTTCTTCACTTTGACATTCAGAGCACTGGGCAGAAATCACATTGTGTCAACACCCGTTAGGGCCATCACAATGCTTTGTTTTAATTAGACAGTCGGATTCCCCAAGTCCGTGCCAGTTCTGAATTGATTGTTAATTGATAGTCGTTATAAATCAAAAAAATATATCTTACGATAAATCTTAAGACTTTTAGCAAGAAAATTCCACAATTGGTTACGTAAACTACTATCCGGGGAACAAAATCCGAAGATCTCTATTTACCCAGAACGAGTACATAAACCATGTTATTGCTTCCAATTCAAGCCCGACTATCTCAATCTTCAGAGCCAATCCTTATCCCGAAGTTACGGATCTAATTTGCCGACTTCCCTTACCTACATTATTCTATCGACTAGAGACTCTTCACCTTGGAGACCAGCTGCGGATATCGGTACGGCCTGTTGAGAAGTTTGCGTGACCCCACCATAAATTTTCAAGGTCCGAAGAGAAAATATCGACACAACAGTAAATGTCATGCTCTTCTAGTCCATCTACCATATCTCTCTTCGAAAGACTTCCATGGTAGTACGACTATAAAACAGAAAAGAAAACTCTTTCGATATCTCTCGACGACTTCTTTATGGTCGTTCCTGTTGCCAGGATGAGCGAAATGCCCATTTTTTAATAACAAACGTATACCCAACAGGTTACGGAATTGGAACCGTATTCCCTTTCGTTCAAAAATAATCAAGTGTTAAAATTTCTTTATATACAATGAGATATATAATTATATTTTTTTAACTTGAAAATTTTCGGCTTTCGCCTTAAACTTAGGACCGACTAACTCGTGATCAACCACTGTTCACACGAAACCCTTCTCCACTTCAGTCCTCCAAGGTCTCATTCGATTATTTGCTACTACCACCAAGATCTGTACCAATAGCGGCTCCATGCAGGCTTACGCCAAACACTTCTAAGCACACCATTGTACCCTCCTACTCACTAAAGTTTCAAAATTTATATTCAATCGAAATTAAATATAAATCATCTACTTTAGCGGTAATGTATAGGTATACAACTTAAGCGCCATCCATTTTAAGGGCTAGTTGCTTCGGCAGGTGAGTTGTTACACACTCCTTAGCGGATTACGACTTCCATGTCCACCGTCCTGCTGTTTTAAGCAACCAACGCCTTTCATGGTATCTGCATGAGTTGTTAATTTGGGCACCGTAACATTACGTTTGGTTCATCCCACAGCGCCAGTTCTGCTTACCAAAAGTGGCCCACTGGGCACAATATATCACAACCTAAACCTTCATATCAAGAAAGGTTAGGTTCTTACCCATTTAAAGTTTGAGAATAGGTTAAGGTCGTTTCGACCCTAATGCCTCTAATCATTCGCTTTACCAGATAAGATTATTTTAAATAATTTTTAATTGCACCAGCTATCCTGAGGGAAACTTCGGAGGGAACCAGCTACTAGATGGTTCGATTGGTCTTTCGCCCCTATACTCAATTCTGACAATCGATTTGCACGTCAGAACTGTTTCGGTCTTCCATCAGGGTTTCCCCTGACTTCAACCTGATCAAGTATAGTTCACCATCTTTCGGGTCACAGCATATATGCTCAAGGTACGCTCTAGTTAGAGGCATAAATAATATAAATACTATTATGCATAACTGTATAGAACGCCCCGGGATTGAATTTATATTTCATAATAAAACATAAACTAATCCCATTAAAACAGTTAAGTTAATTATGCCATTGGGTTTTATTAAAAATACCCAATGACTTGCACATATGTTAGACTCCTTGGTCCGTGTTTCAAGACGGGTCCCGAAGGTATCCTGAATCTATCGCATTGTTAATCATATAAGTGCATACAATAAAATAAATAAATCAATAGATTTACCTACCATTGTAAAATTCCGTAAAATTTAAGCACTATATATAATTAAATCTGTCAATGATTTATCAAATCTAATACATTTATCTTATGTTAGAAATCCGAAAATAACTAATTTGGATAAACTTAAGTAAAAGATCTTATGATAAATATTTAATACATTAACAGATTACAATGTCCTTATATGGAAAAATTGCACACCATTTCTATTATATTAAAGAATATAACTTTATTAGTGATGAATTTTCCATAACGGATATTCAGGTTCATCGGGCTTAACCTCTAAGCAGTTTCACGTACTATTTAACTCTCTATTCAGAGTTCTTTTCAACTTTCCCTCACGGTACTTGTTTACTATCGGTCTCATGGTTATATTTAGTTTTAGATGGAGTTTACCACCCACTTAGTGCTGCACTATCAAGCAACACGACTCTTTGGAAACACCTTCTAGTAATCATTAACGTTATACGGGCCTGGCACCCTCTA
>CAWYQB010000553.1:55000-60000 GCA_963966105.1 Volucella zonaria | reverse complement strand
AAATCATTAATTTCTCATACTAGATTATAGATGTTCCATACACTGCATCCCATATTTGCCATAAAGACAAAATGGCTTAGTGCTGAACTGTTTTCTTTTCGCTCGCCGCTACTAAGAAAATCCTGGTTAGTTTCTTTTCCTTCCCTCATTAATATGCTTAAATTCGGGGAGTTTTCTCATATGAGTTGAGGTTGTTTAACACAAATAAATAAAAATTATTTTATATACTCATCAGTTTAATAAGTAAATCTTTTCTATATATATTATCAAGTGTGAGGCAATTCTATTATAATTTATATTATTATTTTCGACTTTGGTTTATGGTTTTTTTTTTTTTTTTAATTTTAGTTTCTCTTGTCACAGTAGAAATATTTAATTAACATATTAATGCATATTTCTATATTAGTTTAAATAAATATTTTATACTAGACATTCCTTCACAAATAGATAATATAGAATACTAAGATTCCATTATTTTGAGGTATATATTATAAATTAATATTATGAATTTAATAAAATAAATCCAATAATATAACATGTGCTTAAGTATATTTCCAAAAAGTAATATAAATTTCTTCTTTTTCATATACAAGCAACTTATTTAGAATAGTCTCACAACCCTCAACCATATGTAGTCCAAGCAGCACTTCAAAATTAATTAAAGTACATAACAGCATGGACTGCGATATGCGTTCAAAATGTCGATGTTCATGTGTCCTGCAGTTCACACGATGACGCACAGTTTGCTGCGTTCTTCATCGACCCATGAGCCAAGTGATCCACCGCTTAGAGTATTTAAAATTTTGTTTAGAATAAGTCATATAATATTAAAGGAATAATAATAATTATTAAAGGTATAATTAAATAAGCAAACAATAAACCATTATTTAATAAAATTTTTTTAATTAAACAATATATTGCAAAACATTTCTCTTTTATTGTTGTCATTCAATTTGCCTTTATTTATTATTTTTATATTATTTCCTTTCATTTCATCATCATTATTATTATTATTATTATTACCATCATTTTTATAATTTAAAATTTATTAAATTAATAATATAATAATTAATGAAATGTTTCTTTTTTAACCTAATGCCTATTGTTGCGAATGTCCAATTCCATAAGGAATCGTAACTTAATTTTCTATATAGAAAAAATAAGTACAACATGTGACATTAAGTTCTTACATAACTCTTACTTATACATATATGTATTTATATAAAAAATAAATATATATTAATATAATATCTTGTACACTTATAATTGGGTATTTGTATTTTATTCATTAATATTATAATTGAATATTTTATATGTTTCACTTTCTATATAATTTATTTCGTTTGTATCTTTGTATCTTTATGTTTTTGTGTTTTTCTTTTGCCTCTTATATATTAATTTCGTTCTTAGTATGTACAATTGATATTTATTATATATTTTAATTTAAATATAAATTTTCTATGTATTTATTTTTAAGAGTAAGTAAGATGCCTTCAAATAATAATCTTTGGATAAATGCTTTAATTTTTAATATTTTTGTAGAAGGAACACGTTAATGATCCTTCCGCAGGTTCACCTACGGAAACCTTGTTACGACTTTTACTTCCTCTAAATAATCAAGTTCGGTCAACTTCTGCGAAACAACCGTAACACGTGAGCGTCACAGTGATCACGTCCGGAGACCTCACTAAATAATTCAATCGGTAGTAGCGACGGGCGGTGTGTACAAAGGGCAGGGACGTAATCAATACGAGTTAATGACTCACACTTACTGGGAATTCCAAGTTCATGTGAACAGTTTCAGTTCACAATCCCAAGCATGAAAGTGGTTCAGCGGTTTACCCGGACCTCTCGGTCTAGGAAATACACGTTGATACTTTCATTGTAGCGCGCGTGCAGCCCAGGACATCTAAGGGCATCACAGACCTGTTATTGCTCAATCTCATTATTGCTAGACGCAATTTGTCCATTTAAGAAGCTAGTGTCCTTATAATGGGACAAACAAACAGGTACGGCTCCACTTACATAAACCCATTCAAACACTCATACATTTTACTGTATTCATGAATGAAGGCTATATAAGCTTCAGCACCATAATCCTGAAAGCATCTATTTAATATATTTGAGTCTCGTTCGTTATCGGAATTAACCAGACAAATCACTCCACGAACTAAGAACGGCCATGCACCACCACCCATAGATTCGAGAAAGAGCTATCAATCTGTCTTACACACTTATGTTCGGACCTGGTAAGTTTTCCCGTGTTGAGTCAAATTAAGCCGCAGGCTCCACTCCTGGTGGTGCCCTTCCGTCAATTCCTTTAAGTTTCAGCTTTGCAACCATACTTCCCCCGGAGCCCAAAAGCTTTGGTTTCCCGGGAAGCGACTGAGAGAGCCATAGTAGTAGCTACACCCAATTGCTAGCTGGCATCGTTTATGGTTAGAACTAGGGCGGTATCTGATCGCCTTCGAACCTCTAACTTTCGTTCTTGATTAATGAAAACATCTTTGGCAAATGCTTTCGCTTAAGTTAGTCTTACGACGGTCCAAGAATTTCACCTCTCGCGTCGTAATACTAATGCCCCCAAACTGCTTCTATTAATCATTACCTCTTGATCTAAAAACCAATGAAAGTAGAACAGAGGTCTTATTTCATTATTCCATGCACAAAATATTCAGGCATTTGGAGCCTGCTTTAAGCACTCTAATTTGTTCAAAGTAACTGTACCGGCCCACAACAACACTCGATGAAGAGCACTGAAGCAGGTTTAAATAGGAGGTATACATAATGATACAATGACCATTATATATTAGAACTCCACCGGTAATACGCTTGCATAAATAAAGTAATGTACAATCCACAATTATAGTTGTACTACCAATATGAAGCACAAATTCAACTACGAACGTTTTAACCGCAACAACTTTAATATACGCTATTGGAGCTGGAATTACCGCGGCTGCTGGCACCAGACTTGCCCTCCAATTGGTCCTTGTTAAAGGATTTGAAGTGTACTCATTCCAATTACAGGGCCTCGGATATGAGTCCTGTATTGTTATTTTTCGTCACTACCTCCCCGAACTGGGAGTGGGTAATTTACGCGCCTGCTGCCTTCCTTAGATGTGGTAGCCGTTTCTCAGGCTCCCTCTCCGGAATCGAACCCTGATTCCCCGTTACCCGTTGCAACCATGGTAGTCCTAGATACTACCATCAATAGTTGATAGGGCAGACATTTGAAAGATCTGTCGTCGGTACAAGACCATACGATCGGCAAATTATCTAGAGTTCAACCATAATAACGATTTCCGAAAAAATCGCTTGGTTTTAGCCTAATAAAAGCACACGTTCCAAAAGGTCCGTGTTTATATTGCATGTATTAGCTCTAGAATTACCACAGTTATCCAAGTAACTGTTAACGATCTAATGAACCATAACTGATATAATGAGCCTTTTGCGGTTTCACTTTTAATTCGTGTGTACTTAGACATGCATGGCTTAATCTTTGAGACAAGCATATAACTACTGGCAGGATCAACCAGAATAATGTTATATTATTTATTTGAAACTTTCATTTGAAACACATCATTAATTATCCATTCCATTTTACAATTATGTCTGACTTATTATTTATGACACTTATGAGGATTTCTCCCCGGACGGTGAAAGACAATAAATATAATATAAATTTATTGCCCTATAGAATAAGATTTAACATAAAAAAATAGTGGACTTCTTAATGTAGTTATAACAAAGGTATATTGTACTTTTTATTACCAACTAAGAGCATACAGAACTTAGTTGTATTGTAATTTTAAAAGTAAACCTTTCATAAAAACATTATCAATGATTGTTTTCAAAATAATAATTTTTCACGTACCAATTTATTTCAAAGCATTATTTATATATCATTTAAATATATAAATTTATTTTTAATAAAGAATTAATAATTCTTGTTGGCATATAAATTTGATTTTTTTTAAAATATTATAAAAGTTAAACAGTACCCATTTCTTAGAACGAAATCTATAAAATAGATTTCAAGTCACAAAAAAAATAACTTAATATTTTTTTTATAGCCGTGACGTACCAAAAATGTAATTTCACAATATATTAAATATACCATGAAAAAGAGGAAACTAGGTTTCCTCCCCAGTTCGTGAAAGTGTAAATATTACACATTTCACAAAATACCTTTTAAACACACAATCAGCAAATAGTATTCTAGCGGGACTTAGAAAAAATTCATATACCCCTCAGTTTCAATGAGAAGTCTCTATTTCAAATGAATTCCACTTAAAAATCATATATATATTTTTTCCAATTGATTTTTTTATATTTCTGACTATTTCTGACTATTTCTGACTATTTCTGACTTTGAAAAAAATATCGAAATTTTTCTTTCAACTTTTCTTTATTTATTATGAAAATTTAATTTTTCAGTTGATTTTTCATTTTTCTTTCAACTTTTCTTTATTTATTATGAAAATTAAATTTTTCAGTTGATTTTTCATTTTTGGGACTTAGAAAAATTTTCGATTTTTTTTCTCATATAATCTGACCTTCTATGGAATTGTTCATTTTTACACTTCTCATAATATACCTTTTAAACACACAAACAGCAAATGGCATTCTAGCGGGACTATATTTTTTCCAATTGATTTTTTTATATTTCTGACTATTTCTGACTATTTCTGACTTTGAAAAAAATATCGAAATTTTTCTTTCAACTTTTCTTTATTTATTATGAAAATTTAATTTTTCAGTTGATTTTTCATTTTTCTTTCAACTTTTCTTTATTTATTATGAAAATTAAATTTTTCAGTTGATTTTTCATTTTTGGGACTTAGAAAAATTTTCGAAATTTTCAAGAAAAAAAATTTTTCACATACACCTCAGTTTCATTGAGAAGTTTCTATTTCAAATGCATTTCACTTAAAAATCAAAAAAATTGATTTTTTTATATTTCTGACTTTGAAAAAAATATCGAAATTTTTCTTTCA
>CAWYQB010000553.1:45000-50000 GCA_963966105.1 Volucella zonaria | reverse complement strand
GCCCCGGGATTGAATTTATATTTCATAATAAAACATAAACTAATCCCATTAAAACAGTTAAGTTAATTATGCCATTGGGTTTTATTAAAAATACCCAATGACTTGCACATATGTTAGACTCCTTGGTCCGTGTTTCAAGACGGGTCCCGAAGGTATCCTGAATCTATCGCATTGTTAATCATATAAGTGCATACAATAAAATAAATAAATCAATAGATTTACCTACCATTGTAAAATTCCGTAAAATTTAAGCACTATATATAATTAAATCTGTCAATGATTTATCAAATCTAATACATTTATCTTATGTTAGAAATCCGAAAATAACTAATTTGGATAAACTTAAGTAAAAGATCTTATGATAAATATTTAATACATTAACAGATTACAATGTCCTTATATGGAAAAATTGCACACCATTTCTATTATATTAAAGAATATAACTTTATTAGTGATGAATTTTCCATAACGGATATTCAGGTTCATCGGGCTTAACCTCTAAGCAGTTTCACGTACTATTTAACTCTCTATTCAGAGTTCTTTTCAACTTTCCCTCACGGTACTTGTTTACTATCGGTCTCATGGTTATATTTAGTTTTAGATGGAGTTTACCACCCACTTAGTGCTGCACTATCAAGCAACACGACTCTTTGGAAACACCTTCTAGTAATCATTAACGTTATACGGGCCTGGCACCCTCTATGGGTAAATGGCCTCATTTAAGAAGGACTTAAATCATTAATTTCTCATACTAGATTATAGATGTTCCATACACTGCATCCCATATTTGCCATAAAGACAAAATGGCTTAGTGCTGAACTGTTTTCTTTTCGCTCGCCGCTACTAAGAAAATCCTGGTTAGTTTCTTTTCCTTCCCTCATTAATATGCTTAAATTCGGGGAGTTTTCTCATATGAGTTGAGGTTGTTTAACACAAATAAATAAAAATTATTTTATATACTCATCAGTTTAATAAGTAAATCTTTTCTATATATATTATCAAGTGTGAGGCAATTCTATTATAATTTATATTATTATTTTCGACTTTGGTTTATGGTTTTTTTTTTTTTTTTAATTTTAGTTTCTCTTGTCACAGTAGAAATATTTAATTAACATATTAATGCATATTTCTATATTAGTTTAAATAAATATTTTATACTAGACATTCCTTCACAAATAGATAATATAGAATACTAAGATTCCATTATTTTGAGGTATATATTATAAATTAATATTATGAATTTAATAAAATAAATCCAATAATATAACATGTGCTTAAGTATATTTCCAAAAAGTAATATAAATTTCTTCTTTTTCATATACAAGCAACTTATTTAGAATAGTCTCACAACCCTCAACCATATGTAGTCCAAGCAGCACTTCAAAATTAATTAAAGTACATAACAGCATGGACTGCGATATGCGTTCAAAATGTCGATGTTCATGTGTCCTGCAGTTCACACGATGACGCACAGTTTGCTGCGTTCTTCATCGACCCATGAGCCAAGTGATCCACCGCTTAGAGTATTTAAAATTTTGTTTAGAATAAGTCATATAATATTAAAGGAATAATAATAATTATTAAAGGTATAATTAAATAAGCAAACAATAAACCATTATTTAATAAAATTTTTTTAATTAAACAATATATTGCAAAACATTTCTCTTTTATTGTTGTCATTCAATTTGCCTTTATTTATTATTTTTATATTATTTCCTTTCATTTCATCATCATTATTATTATTATTATTATTACCATCATTTTTATAATTTAAAATTTATTAAATTAATAATATAATAATTAATGAAATGTTTCTTTTTTAACCTAATGCCTATTGTTGCGAATGTCCAATTCCATAAGGAATCGTAACTTAATTTTCTATATAGAAAAAATAAGTACAACATGTGACATTAAGTTCTTACATAACTCTTACTTATACATATATGTATTTATATAAAAAATAAATATATATTAATATAATATCTTGTACACTTATAATTGGGTATTTGTATTTTATTCATTAATATTATAATTGAATATTTTATATGTTTCACTTTCTATATAATTTATTTCGTTTGTATCTTTGTATCTTTATGTTTTTGTGTTTTTCTTTTGCCTCTTATATATTAATTTCGTTCTTAGTATGTACAATTGATATTTATTATATATTTTAATTTAAATATAAATTTTCTATGTATTTATTTTTAAGAGTAAGTAAGATGCCTTCAAATAATAATCTTTGGATAAATGCTTTAATTTTTAATATTTTTGTAGAAGGAACACGTTAATGATCCTTCCGCAGGTTCACCTACGGAAACCTTGTTACGACTTTTACTTCCTCTAAATAATCAAGTTCGGTCAACTTCTGCGAAACAACCGTAACACGTGAGCGTCACAGTGATCACGTCCGGAGACCTCACTAAATAATTCAATCGGTAGTAGCGACGGGCGGTGTGTACAAAGGGCAGGGACGTAATCAATACGAGTTAATGACTCACACTTACTGGGAATTCCAAGTTCATGTGAACAGTTTCAGTTCACAATCCCAAGCATGAAAGTGGTTCAGCGGTTTACCCGGACCTCTCGGTCTAGGAAATACACGTTGATACTTTCATTGTAGCGCGCGTGCAGCCCAGGACATCTAAGGGCATCACAGACCTGTTATTGCTCAATCTCATTATTGCTAGACGCAATTTGTCCATTTAAGAAGCTAGTGTCCTTATAATGGGACAAACAAACAGGTACGGCTCCACTTACATAAACCCATTCAAACACTCATACATTTTACTGTATTCATGAATGAAGGCTATATAAGCTTCAGCACCATAATCCTGAAAGCATCTATTTAATATATTTGAGTCTCGTTCGTTATCGGAATTAACCAGACAAATCACTCCACGAACTAAGAACGGCCATGCACCACCACCCATAGATTCGAGAAAGAGCTATCAATCTGTCTTACACACTTATGTTCGGACCTGGTAAGTTTTCCCGTGTTGAGTCAAATTAAGCCGCAGGCTCCACTCCTGGTGGTGCCCTTCCGTCAATTCCTTTAAGTTTCAGCTTTGCAACCATACTTCCCCCGGAGCCCAAAAGCTTTGGTTTCCCGGGAAGCGACTGAGAGAGCCATAGTAGTAGCTACACCCAATTGCTAGCTGGCATCGTTTATGGTTAGAACTAGGGCGGTATCTGATCGCCTTCGAACCTCTAACTTTCGTTCTTGATTAATGAAAACATCTTTGGCAAATGCTTTCGCTTAAGTTAGTCTTACGACGGTCCAAGAATTTCACCTCTCGCGTCGTAATACTAATGCCCCCAAACTGCTTCTATTAATCATTACCTCTTGATCTAAAAACCAATGAAAGTAGAACAGAGGTCTTATTTCATTATTCCATGCACAAAATATTCAGGCATTTGGAGCCTGCTTTAAGCACTCTAATTTGTTCAAAGTAACTGTACCGGCCCACAACAACACTCGATGAAGAGCACTGAAGCAGGTTTAAATAGGAGGTATACATAATGATACAATGACCATTATATATTAGAACTCCACCGGTAATACGCTTGCATAAATAAAGTAATGTACAATCCACAATTATAGTTGTACTACCAATATGAAGCACAAATTCAACTACGAACGTTTTAACCGCAACAACTTTAATATACGCTATTGGAGCTGGAATTACCGCGGCTGCTGGCACCAGACTTGCCCTCCAATTGGTCCTTGTTAAAGGATTTAAAGTGTACTCATTCCAATTACAGGGCCTCGGATATGAGTCCTGTATTGTTATTTTTCGTCACTACCTCCCCGAACTGGGAGTGGGTAATTTACGCGCCTGCTGCCTTCCTTAGATGTGGTAGCCGTTTCTCAGGCTCCCTCTCCGGAATCGAACCCTGATTCCCCGTTACCCGTTGCAACCATGGTAGTCCTAGATACTACCATCAATAGTTGATAGGGCAGACATTTGAAAGATCTGTCGTCGGTACAAGACCATACGATCGGCAAATTATCTAGAGTTCAACCATAATAACGATTTCCGAAAAAATCGCTTGGTTTTAGCCTAATAAAAGCACACGTTCCAAAAGGTCCGTGTTTATATTGCATGTATTAGCTCTAGAATTACCACAGTTATCCAAGTAACTGTTAACGATCTAATGAACCATAACTGATATAATGAGCCTTTTGCGGTTTCACTTTTAATTCGTGTGTACTTAGACATGCATGGCTTAATCTTTGAGACAAGCATATAACTACTGGCAGGATCAACCAGAATAATGTTATATTATTTATTTGAAACTTTCATTTGAAACACATCATTAATTATCCATTCCATTTTACAATTATGTCTGACTTATTATTTATGACACTTATGAGGATTTCTCCCCGGACGGTGAAAGACAATAAATATAATATAAATTTATTGCCCTATAGAATAAGATTTAACATAAAAAAATAGTGGACTTCTTAATGTAGTTATAACAAAGGTATATTGTACTTTTTATTACCAACTAAGAGCATACAGAACTTAGTTGTATTGTAATTTTAAAAGTAAACCTTTCATAAAAACATTATCAATGATTGTTTTCAAAATAATAATTTTTCACGTACCAATTTATTTCAAAGCATTATTTATATATCATTTAAATATATAAATTTATTTTTAATAAAGAATTAATAATTCTTGTTGGCATATAAATTTGATTTTTTTTAAAATATTATAAAAGTTAAACAGTACCCATTTCTTAGAACGAAATCTATAAAATAGATTTCAAGTCACAAAAAAAATAACTTAATATTTTTTTTATAGCCGTGACGTACCAAAAATGTAATTTCACAATATATTAAATATACCATGAAAAAGAGGAAACTAGGTTTCCTCCCCAGTTCGTGAAAGTGTAAATATTACACATTTCACAAAATACCTTTTAAACACACAATCAGCAAATAGTATTCTAGCGGGACTTAGAAAAAATTCATATACCCCTCAGTTTCAATGAGA
>CAWYQB010000553.1:37500-40000 GCA_963966105.1 Volucella zonaria | reverse complement strand
CACTTCTAAGCACACCATTGTACCCTCCTACTCACTAAAGTTTCAAAATTTATATTCAATCGAAATTAAATATAAATCATCTACTTTAGCGGTAATGTATAGGTATACAACTTAAGCGCCATCCATTTTAAGGGCTAGTTGCTTCGGCAGGTGAGTTGTTACACACTCCTTAGCGGATTACGACTTCCATGTCCACCGTCCTGCTGTTTTAAGCAACCAACGCCTTTCATGGTATCTGCATGAGTTGTTAATTTGGGCACCGTAACATTACGTTTGGTTCATCCCACAGCGCCAGTTCTGCTTACCAAAAGTGGCCCACTGGGCACAATATATCACAACCTAAACCTTCATATCAAGAAAGGTTAGGTTCTTACCCATTTAAAGTTTGAGAATAGGTTAAGGTCGTTTCGACCCTAATGCCTCTAATCATTCGCTTTACCAGATAAGATTATTTTAAATAATTTTTAATTGCACCAGCTATCCTGAGGGAAACTTCGGAGGGAACCAGCTACTAGATGGTTCGATTGGTCTTTCGCCCCTATACTCAATTCTGACAATCGATTTGCACGTCAGAACTGTTTCGGTCTTCCATCAGGGTTTCCCCTGACTTCAACCTGATCAAGTATAGTTCACCATCTTTCGGGTCACAGCATATATGCTCAAGGTACGCTCTAGTTAGAGGCATAAATAATATAAATACTATTATGCATAACTGTATAGAACGCCCCGGGATTGAATTTATATTTCATAATAAAACATAAACTAATCCCATTAAAACAGTTAAGTTAATTATGCCATTGGGTTTTATTAAAAATACCCAATGACTTGCACATATGTTAGACTCCTTGGTCCGTGTTTCAAGACGGGTCCCGAAGGTATCCTGAATCTATCGCATTGTTAATCATATAAGTGCATACAATAAAATAAATAAATCAATAGATTTACCTACCATTGTAAAATTCCGTAAAATTTAAGCACTATATATAATTAAATCTGTCAATGATTTATCAAATCTAATACATTTATCTTATGTTAGAAATCCGAAAATAACTAATTTGGATAAACTTAAGTAAAAGATCTTATGATAAATATTTAATACATTAACAGATTACAATGTCCTTATATGGAAAAATTGCACACCATTTCTATTATATTAAAGAATATAACTTTATTAGTGATGAATTTTCCATAACGGATATTCAGGTTCATCGGGCTTAACCTCTAAGCAGTTTCACGTACTATTTAACTCTCTATTCAGAGTTCTTTTCAACTTTCCCTCACGGTACTTGTTTACTATCGGTCTCATGGTTATATTTAGTTTTAGATGGAGTTTACCACCCACTTAGTGCTGCACTATCAAGCAACACGACTCTTTGGAAACACCTTCTAGTAATCATTAACGTTATACGGGCCTGGCACCCTCTATGGGTAAATGGCCTCATTTAAGAAGGACTTAAATCATTAATTTCTCATACTAGATTATAGATGTTCCATACACTGCATCCCATATTTGCCATAAAGACAAAATGGCTTAGTGCTGAACTGTTTTCTTTTCGCTCGCCGCTACTAAGAAAATCCTGGTTAGTTTCTTTTCCTTCCCTCATTAATATGCTTAAATTCGGGGAGTTTTCTCATATGAGTTGAGGTTGTTTAACACAAATAAATAAAAATTATTTTATATACTCATCAGTTTAATAAGTAAATCTTTTCTATATATATTATCAAGTGTGAGGCAATTCTATTATAATTTATATTATTATTTTCGACTTTGGTTTATGGTTTTTTTTTTTTTTTTAATTTTAGTTTCTCTTGTCACAGTAGAAATATTTAATTAACATATTAATGCATATTTCTATATTAGTTTAAATAAATATTTTATACTAGACATTCCTTCACAAATAGATAATATAGAATACTAAGATTCCATTATTTTGAGGTATATATTATAAATTAATATTATGAATTTAATAAAATAAATCCAATAATATAACATGTGCTTAAGTATATTTCCAAAAAGTAATATAAATTTCTTCTTTTTCATATACAAGCAACTTATTTAGAATAGTCTCACAACCCTCAACCATATGTAGTCCAAGCAGCACTTCAAAATTAATTAAAGTACATAACAGCATGGACTGCGATATGCGTTCAAAATGTCGATGTTCATGTGTCCTGCAGTTCACACGATGACGCACAGTTTGCTGCGTTCTTCATCGACCCATGAGCCAAGTGATCCACCGCTTAGAGTATTTAAAATTTTGTTTAGAATAAGTCATATAATATTAAAGGAATAATAATAATTATTAAAGGTATAATTAAATAAGCAAACAATAAACCATTATTTAATAAAATTTTTTTAATTAAACAATATATTGCAAAACATTTCTCTTTTATTGTTGTCATTCAATTTGCCTTTATTTATTATTTTTATATTATTTCCTTTCATTTCATCATCATTATTATTATTATTATTATTACCATCATTTTTATAATTTAAAAT
>CAWYQB010000553.1:27500-30000 GCA_963966105.1 Volucella zonaria | reverse complement strand
ATCTTACGATAAATCTTAAGACTTTTAGCAAGAAAATTCCACAATTGGTTACGTAAACTACTATCCGGGGAACAAAATCCGAAGATCTCTATTTACCCAGAACGAGTACATAAACCATGTTATTGCTTCCAATTCAAGCCCGACTATCTCAATCTTCAGAGCCAATCCTTATCCCGAAGTTACGGATCTAATTTGCCGACTTCCCTTACCTACATTATTCTATCGACTAGAGACTCTTCACCTTGGAGACCAGCTGCGGATATCGGTACGGCCTGTTGAGAAGTTTGCGTGACCCCACCATAAATTTTCAAGGTCCGAAGAGAAAATATCGACACAACAGTAAATGTCATGCTCTTCTAGTCCATCTACCATATCTCTCTTCGAAAGACTTCCATGGTAGTACGACTATAAAACAGAAAAGAAAACTCTTTCGATATCTCTCGACGGCTTCTTTATGGTCGTTCCTGTTGCCAGGATGAGCGAAATGCCCATTTTTAATAACAAACGTATACCCAACAGGTTACGGAATTGGAACCGTATTCCCTTTCGTTCAAAAATAATCAAGTGTTAAAATTTCTTTATATACAATGAGATATATAATTATATTTTTTTAACTTGAAAATTTTCGGCTTTCGCCTTAAACTTAGGACCGACTAACTCGTGATCAACCACTGTTCACACGAAACCCTTCTCCACTTCAGTCCTCCAAGGTCTCATTCGATTATTTGCTACTACCACCAAGATCTGTACCAATAGCGGCTCCATGCAGGCTTACGCCAAACACTTCTAAGCACACCATTGTACCCTCCTACTCACTAAAGTTTCAAAATTTATATTCAATCGAAATTAAATATAAATCATCTACTTTAGCGGTAATGTATAGGTATACAACTTAAGCGCCATCCATTTTAAGGGCTAGTTGCTTCGGCAGGTGAGTTGTTACACACTCCTTAGCGGATTACGACTTCCATGTCCACCGTCCTGCTGTTTTAAGCAACCAACGCCTTTCATGGTATCTGCATGAGTTGTTAATTTGGGCACCGTAACATTACGTTTGGTTCATCCCACAGCGCCAGTTCTGCTTACCAAAAGTGGCCCACTGGGCACAATATATCACAACCTAAACCTTCATATCAAGAAAGGTTAGGTTCTTACCCATTTAAAGTTTGAGAATAGGTTAAGGTCGTTTCGACCCTAATGCCTCTAATCATTCGCTTTACCAGATAAGATTATTTTAAATAATTTTTAATTGCACCAGCTATCCTGAGGGAAACTTCGGAGGGAACCAGCTACTAGATGGTTCGATTGGTCTTTCGCCCCTATACTCAATTCTGACAATCGATTTGCACGTCAGAACTGTTTCGGTCTTCCATCAGGGTTTCCCCTGACTTCAACCTGATCAAGTATAGTTCACCATCTTTCGGGTCACAGCATATATGCTCAAGGTACGCTCTAGTTAGAGGCATAAATAATATAAATACTATTATGCATAACTGTATAGAACGCCCCGGGATTGAATTTATATTTCATAATAAAACATAAACTAATCCCATTAAAACAGTTAAGTTAATTATGCCATTGGGTTTTATTAAAAATACCCAATGACTTGCACATATGTTAGACTCCTTGGTCCGTGTTTCAAGACGGGTCCCGAAGGTATCCTGAATCTATCGCATTGTTAATCATATAAGTGCATACAATAAAATAAATAAATCAATAGATTTACCTACCATTGTAAAATTCCGTAAAATTTAAGCACTATATATAATTAAATCTGTCAATGATTTATCAAATCTAATACATTTATCTTATGTTAGAAATCCGAAAATAACTAATTTGGATAAACTTAAGTAAAAGATCTTATGATAAATATTTAATACATTAACAGATTACAATGTCCTTATATGGAAAAATTGCACACCATTTCTATTATATTAAAGAATATAACTTTATTAGTGATGAATTTTCCATAACGGATATTCAGGTTCATCGGGCTTAACCTCTAAGCAGTTTCACGTACTATTTAACTCTCTATTCAGAGTTCTTTTCAACTTTCCCTCACGGTACTTGTTTACTATCGGTCTCATGGTTATATTTAGTTTTAGATGGAGTTTACCACCCACTTAGTGCTGCACTATCAAGCAACACGACTCTTTGGAAACACCTTCTAGTAATCATTAACGTTATACGGGCCTGGCACCCTCTATGGGTAAATGGCCTCATTTAAGAAGGACTTAAATCATTAATTTCTCATACTAGATTATAGATGTTCCATACACTGCATCCCATATTTGCCATAAAGACAAAATGGCTTAGTGCTGAACTGTTTTCTTTTCGCTCGCCGCTACTAAGAAAATCCTGGTTAGTTTCTTTTCCTTCCCTCATTAATATGCTTAAATTCGGGGAGTTTTCTCATATGAGTTGAGGTTGTTTAACACAAATAAATAAAAATTATTTTATATACTCATCAGTTTAATAAGTAAATCTTTTCTATATATAT
>CAWYQB010000553.1:17500-20000 GCA_963966105.1 Volucella zonaria | reverse complement strand
ATCCCACAGCGCCAGTTCTGCTTACCAAAAGTGGCCCACTGGGCACAATATATCACAACCTAAACCTTCATATCAAGAAAGGTTAGGTTCTTACCCATTTAAAGTTTGAGAATAGGTTAAGGTCGTTTCGACCCTAATGCCTCTAATCATTCGCTTTACCAGATAAGATTATTTTAAATAATTTTTAATTGCACCAGCTATCCTGAGGGAAACTTCGGAGGGAACCAGCTACTAGATGGTTCGATTGGTCTTTCGCCCCTATACTCAATTCTGACAATCGATTTGCACGTCAGAACTGTTTCGGTCTTCCATCAGGGTTTCCCCTGACTTCAACCTGATCAAGTATAGTTCACCATCTTTCGGGTCACAGCATATATGCTCAAGGTACGCTCTAGTTAGAGGCATAAATAATATAAATACTATTATGCATAACTGTATAGAACGCCCCGGGATTGAATTTATATTTCATAATAAAACATAAACTAATCCCATTAAAACAGTTAAGTTAATTATGCCATTGGGTTTTATTAAAAATACCCAATGACTTGCACATATGTTAGACTCCTTGGTCCGTGTTTCAAGACGGGTCCCGAAGGTATCCTGAATCTATCGCATTGTTAATCATATAAGTGCATACAATAAAATAAATAAATCAATAGATTTACCTACCATTGTAAAATTCCGTAAAATTTAAGCACTATATATAATTAAATCTGTCAATGATTTATCAAATCTAATACATTTATCTTATGTTAGAAATCCGAAAATAACTAATTTGGATAAACTTAAGTAAAAGATCTTATGATAAATATTTAATACATTAACAGATTACAATGTCCTTATATGGAAAAATTGCACACCATTTCTATTATATTAAAGAATATAACTTTATTAGTGATGAATTTTCCATAACGGATATTCAGGTTCATCGGGCTTAACCTCTAAGCAGTTTCACGTACTATTTAACTCTCTATTCAGAGTTCTTTTCAACTTTCCCTCACGGTACTTGTTTACTATCGGTCTCATGGTTATATTTAGTTTTAGATGGAGTTTACCACCCACTTAGTGCTGCACTATCAAGCAACACGACTCTTTGGAAACACCTTCTAGTAATCATTAACGTTATACGGGCCTGGCACCCTCTATGGGTAAATGGCCTCATTTAAGAAGGACTTAAATCATTAATTTCTCATACTAGATTATAGATGTTCCATACACTGCATCCCATATTTGCCATAAAGACAAAATGGCTTAGTGCTGAACTGTTTTCTTTTCGCTCGCCGCTACTAAGAAAATCCTGGTTAGTTTCTTTTCCTTCCCTCATTAATATGCTTAAATTCGGGGAGTTTTCTCATATGAGTTGAGGTTGTTTAACACAAATAAATAAAAATTATTTTATATACTCATCAGTTTAATAAGTAAATCTTTTCTATATATATTATCAAGTGTGAGGCAATTCTATTATAATTTATATTATTATTTTCGACTTTGGTTTATGGTTTTTTTTTTTTTTTTAATTTTAGTTTCTCTTGTCACAGTAGAAATATTTAATTAACATATTAATGCATATTTCTATATTAGTTTAAATAAATATTTTATACTAGACATTCCTTCACAAATAGATAATATAGAATACTAAGATTCCATTATTTTGAGGTATATATTATAAATTAATATTATGAATTTAATAAAATAAATCCAATAATATAACATGTGCTTAAGTATATTTCCAAAAAGTAATATAAATTTCTTCTTTTTCATATACAAGCAACTTATTTAGAATAGTCTCACAACCCTCAACCATATGTAGTCCAAGCAGCACTTCAAAATTAATTAAAGTACATAACAGCATGGACTGCGATATGCGTTCAAAATGTCGATGTTCATGTGTCCTGCAGTTCACACGATGACGCACAGTTTGCTGCGTTCTTCATCGACCCATGAGCCAAGTGATCCACCGCTTAGAGTATTTAAAATTTTGTTTAGAATAAGTCATATAATATTAAAGGAATAATAATAATTATTAAAGGTATAATTAAATAAGCAAACAATAAACCATTATTTAATAAAATTTTTTTAATTAAACAATATATTGCAAAACATTTCTCTTTTATTGTTGTCATTCAATTTGCCTTTATTTATTATTTTTATATTATTTCCTTTCATTTCATCATCATTATTATTATTATTATTATTACCATCATTTTTATAATTTAAAATTTATTAAATTAATAATATAATAATTAATGAAATGTTTCTTTTTTAACCTAATGCCTATTGTTGCGAATGTCCAATTCCATAAGGAATCGTAACTTAATTTTCTATATAGAAAAAATAAGTACAACATGTGACATTAAGTTCTTACATAACTCTTACTTATACATATATGTATTTATATAAAAAATAAATATATATTAATATAATATCTTGTACACTTATAATTGGGTATTTGTATTTTATTCATTAATATTATAATTGAATATTTTATATGTTTCACTTT
>CAWYQB010000553.1:7500-10000 GCA_963966105.1 Volucella zonaria | reverse complement strand
ATTACGACTTCCATGTCCACCGTCCTGCTGTTTTAAGCAACCAACGCCTTTCATGGTATCTGCATGAGTTGTTAATTTGGGCACCGTAACATTACGTTTGGTTCATCCCACAGCGCCAGTTCTGCTTACCAAAAGTGGCCCACTGGGCACAATATATCACAACCTAAACCTTCATATCAAGAAAGGTTAGGTTCTTACCCATTTAAAGTTTGAGAATAGGTTAAGGTCGTTTCGACCCTAATGCCTCTAATCATTCGCTTTACCAGATAAGATTATTTTAAATAATTTTTAAATGCACCAGCTATCCTGAGGGAAACTTCGGAGGGAACCAGCTACTAGATGGTTCGATTGGTCTTTCGCCCCTATACTCAATTCTGACAATCGATTTGCACGTCAGAACTGTTTCGGTCTTCCATCAGGGTTTCCCCTGACTTCAACCTGATCAAGTATAGTTCACCATCTTTCGGGTCACAGCATATATGCTCAAGGTACGCTCTAGTTAGAGGCATAAATAATATAAATACTATTATGCATAACTGTATAGAACGCCCCGGGATTGAATTTATATTTCATAATAAAACATAAACTAATCCCATTAAAACAGTTAAGTTAATTATGCCATTGGGTTTTATTAAAAATACCCAATGACTTGCACATATGTTAGACTCCTTGGTCCGTGTTTCAAGACGGGTCCCGAAGGTATCCTGAATCTATCGCATTGTTAATCATATAAGTGCATACAATAAAATAAATAAATCAATAGATTTACCTACCATTGTAAAATTCCGTAAAATTTAAGCACTATATATAATTAAATCTGTCAATGATTTATCAAATCTAATACATTTATCTTATGTTAGAAATCCGAAAATAACTAATTTGGATAAACTTAAGTAAAAGATCTTATGATAAATATTTAATACATTAACAGATTACAATGTCCTTACATGGAAAAATTGCACACCATTTCTATTATATTAAAGAATATAACTTTATTAGTGATGAATTTTCCATAACGGATATTCAGGTTCATCGGGCTTAACCTCTAAGCAGTTTCACGTACTATTTAACTCTCTATTCAGAGTTCTTTTCAACTTTCCCTCACGGTACTTGTTTACTATCGGTCTCATGGTTATATTTAGTTTTAGATGGAGTTTACCACCCACTTAGTGCTGCACTATCAAGCAACACGACTCTTTGGAAACACCTTCTAGTAATCATTAACGTTATACGGGCCTGGCACCCTCTATGGGTAAATGGCCTCATTTAAGAAGGACTTAAATCATTAATTTCTCATACTAGATTATAGATGTTCCATACACTGCATCCCATATTTGCCATAAAGACAAAATGGCTTAGTGCTGAACTGTTTTCTTTTCGCTCGCCGCTACTAAGAAAATCCTGGTTAGTTTCTTTTCCTTCCCTCATTAATATGCTTAAATTCGGGGAGTTTTCTCATATGAGTTGAGGTTGTTTAACACAAATAAATAAAAATTATTTTATATACTCATCAGTTTAATAAGTAAATCTTTTCTATATATATTATCAAGTGTGAGGCAATTCTATTATAATTTATATTATTATTTTCGACTTTGGTTTATGGTTTTTTTTTTTTTTTTAATTTTAGTTTCTCTTGTCACAGTAGAAATATTTAATTAACATATTAATGCATATTTCTATATTAGTTTAAATAAATATTTTATACTAGACATTCCTTCACAAATAGATAATATAGAATACTAAGATTCCATTATTTTGAGGTATATATTATAAATTAATATTATGAATTTAATAAAATAAATCCAATAATATAACATGTGCTTAAGTATATTTCCAAAAAGTAATATAAATTTCTTCTTTTTCATATACAAGCAACTTATTTAGAATAGTCTCACAACCCTCAACCATATGTAGTCCAAGCAGCACTTCAAAATTAATTAAAGTACATAACAGCATGGACTGCGATATGCGTTCAAAATGTCGATGTTCATGTGTCCTGCAGTTCACACGATGACGCACAGTTTGCTGCGTTCTTCATCGACCCATGAGCCAAGTGATCCACCGCTTAGAGTATTTAAAATTTTGTTTAGAATAAGTCATATAATATTAAAGGAATAATAATAATTATTAAAGGTATAATTAAATAAGCAAACAATAAACCATTATTTAATAAAATTTTTTTAATTAAACAATATATTGCAAAACATTTCTCTTTTATTGTTGTCATTCAATTTGCCTTTATTTATTATTTTTATATTATTTCCTTTCATTTCATCATCATTATTATTATTATTATTATTACCATCATTTTTATAATTTAAAATTTATTAAATTAATAATATAATAATTAATGAAATGTTTCTTTTTTAACCTAATGCCTATTGTTGCGAATGTCCAATTCCATAAGGAATCGTAACTTAATTTTCTATATAGAAAAAATAAGTACAACATGTGACATTAAGTTCTTACATAACTCTTACTTATACATATATGTATTTAT
>CAWYQB010000551.1:0-148492 GCA_963966105.1 Volucella zonaria | reverse complement strand
AACGACTATATCTTCTAAACTAGGTGTCTGCGAGGGTCATTTTATGCACCAGAAAAAAAAAATCAACATACTAAAACGGCTAAATCTCCTAAACTAGGCGTCTGCGCTGTCAAATTATGCACCAGAAAAAAAAAATTTCAAAACACAAAAATGGCTATTTCTCCTAAACTAGGCGTCTGCGGGGGTCATTTTATGCGCCAAAAATCCAAAATACTAAAATTTCTATATCTCCTACACTAGGCCTCAGAGGGTGTCATTTTAAGCCCCAGAAAAACAAAATCAAAATATTAAAATGGCTATATCTCCTGAACTAGGCGTCTGCGTGGGTCATTTTATGCACCAAAAATCCAAAATACTAAAATGGCCATATTCCCTAACCTGCGCGTCTGCTGGGTCAAATTATGCACCAGAAAAAAAAATTCAAAATACTAAAGAGGCTATATCTCCCAAACTAGGCGTTTGAGGGGTCAAATTATGCACCAGAAAAAAAAATCAAAATACTAAAACAGTTATATCTCCTAAACTAGGTGTCTGCGGGGGTCATTTTATGCACCAGAAAAAAAAAATTCAGAATACTAAAATGGCTAAATCTCCTAAACTAGGCGTCTGCGGGGTCAAATTATGCACCAGAAAAAAAAAATTCAAAACACAAAAATGGCTATTTCTCCTAAACTAATAGTCTGCGGGGATCATTTTATGCACCAGAAAAAAAAATTCAGAATACTAAAATGGCTAAATCTCCTAAACTAGGCGTCTGCGGGGTCAAATTATGCACCAGAAAAAAAAATCAAAATACTAAAACAGTTATATCTCCTAAACTAGGTGTCTGCGGGGGTCATTTTATGCACCGAAAATCCAAAATACTAAAATGGCCATATTCCCTAACCTGGGCGTCTGCTGGGTCAAAATATGCACCAGAAAAAAAATCAAAATACTAAAACGGGTATATCTCCTAAACAAGCGGTCTGCGGGTGTCATTTTATGCACCAGAAAAAAAAATTCAAAATATTAAAATGGCTATTTCTCCTAAACTAGGCGTCTGCGGGGTCAAATTATGCACCAGAAAAAAAAATCAAAATACTAAAACAGTTATATCTCCTAAACTAGGTGTCTGCGGGGGTCATTTTATGCACCAGAAAAAAAAATTCAGAATACTAAAATGGCTAAATCTCCTAAAGTAGGCGTCTGCGGGGTCAAATTATGCACCAGAAAAAAAAAAATTCAAAACACAAAAATGGCTATTTCTCCTAAACTAATCGTCTGCGGGGGTCATTTTATGCACCAAAAATCCAAAATACTAAAATGGCTATATCTCCTAAACTAGGCCTTAGCGGGTGTCATTTTAAGCCCTAGAAAAACAAAATCAAAATACTAAAATTGCTATATCTCCTGAACTAGGCGTCTGCGTGGGTCATTTTATGCACCGAAAATCCAAAATACTAAAATGGCCATATTCCCTAACCTGGGCGTCTGCTGGGTCAAAATATGCACCAGAAAAAAAATCAAAATACTAAAACGGGTATATCTCCTAAACTAGCGGTCTGCGGGTGTCATTTTATGCACCAGAAAAAAAAATTCAAAATATTAAAATGGCTATTTCTCCTAAACTAGGCGTCTGCGGGGTCAAATTATGCACCAGAAAAAAAAATCAAAATACTAAAACAGTTATATCTCCTAAACTAGGTGTCTGCGGGGGTCATTTTATGCACCAGAAAAAAAAATTCAGAATACTAAAATGGCTAAATCTCCTAAACTAGGCGTCTGCGGGGTCAAATTATGCACCAGAAAAAAAAATTCAAAACACAAACATGGCTATTTCTCCTAAACTAATCGTTTGCGGGGGTCATTTTATGCACCAGAAAAAAAAATTCAGAATACTAAAATGGCTAAATCTCCTAAACTAGGCGTCTGCGGGGTCAAATTATGAATCAGAAAAAAAAAATCAAAATACTAAAACGACTATATCTTCTAAACTAGGTGTCTGCGAGGGTCATTTTATGCACCAGAAAAAAAATCAAGATACTAAAACGGCTAAATCTCCTAAACTAGGCGTCTGCGCTGTCAAATTATGCACCAGAAAAAAAAAATTCAAAACACAAAAATGGCTATTTCTCCTAATCTAGGCGTCTGCGGGGGTCATTTTATGCGCCAAAAATCCAAAATACTAAAATTTCTATACCTCCTACACTAGGCCTCAGAGGGTGTCATTTTAAGCCCCAGAAAAACAAAATCAAAATACTAAAATGGCTATATCTCCTGAACTAGGCGTCTGCGTGGGTCATTTTATGCACCAAAAATGCAAAATACTAAAATGGCCATACTCCCTAACCTGCGCGTCTGCTGGGTCAAATTATGCACCAGAAAAAAAAATCAAAATACTAAAACTGATATATCTCCTAAACTAGCGATCTGCGGGGGTCATTTTATGCACCAGAAAAAAAAATTCAAAATACTAAAGAGGCTATATCTCCTAAACTAGGCGTTTGAGGGGTCAAATTATGCAGAAGAAAAAAAAATCAAAATACTAAAACAGTTATATCTCCTAAACTAGGTGTCTGCGGGGGTCATTTTATGCACCAGAAAAAAAAATTCAGAATACTAAAATGGCTAAATCTCCTAAACTAGGCGTCTGCGGGGTCAAATTATGCACCAGAAAAAAAAATCAAAATACTAAAACGACTATATCTTCTAAACTAGGTGTCTGCGGGGGTCATTTTATGCACCAGAAAAAAAAATCAAGATACTAAAACGGCTAAATCTCCTAAACTAGGCGTCTGCGGGGTCAAATTATGCACCAGAAAAAAAAAAATTCAAAACACAAAAATGGCTATTTCTCCTAAACTAGGCGTCTGCGGGGGTCATTTTATGCACCAGAAAAAAAAATGCAATACTAAAATGGCTATATCTCCTAAACTAGGCGACTGCGGGGTCAAATTATGCACCAGAAAAAAAAATCATATTACTAAAACGGCTGTATCTCCTAAACTAAAAATCAAAATACTAAAACGGTTATATCTCCTAAACTCGGTGTCTTCGGGGGTCATATTATGCACCAGAAAAAAAAAATTCAGATTACTAAAATGGCTAAATCTCCTGAACTAGGCGACTGCGGGGTCAAATTATGCACCAGAAAAAAAAATCAAAATACTAAAACGGCTGTATCACCTAAACTAGGCGTCTGCGGGGTCAAATTATGCACCAGAAAAAAAAATTCGAAACACAAAAACGGCTACTTCTCCTAAACTAGGCGTCTTCGGGGGTCATTTTATGCACCAGAAAAAAAAATGAAATACTAAAATGGCTATATCTCCTAAACTCGGTGTCTTCGGGGGTCATATTATGCACCAGAAAAAAAAATCAAAATACTAAAACGATTATATCTCTTAAACTAGGTGTCTGCGGGGGTCATTTTATGCACCAGAAAAAAAAAATTCAGATTAATAAAATGGCTAAATCTCCTAAACTAGGCATCTGCGGGGTCAAATTATGCACCAGAAAAAAAAATTAAAAAAACACAAAAATGACTATATCTCCTAAGCCTAGCGTCGGCGTGGGTCATTTTATGTAACAGAAAAAAAAAATTCAAAATACTAAAATGGCCGTATTTCCTAAACTAGGCGTCAGCGGGGGTCAGTTTATGCACCAGAAAAAACTTCGAAATACCAAAATGGCTATATCTCCTAAACTAGGCGTTCGCGGGGGTCATTTTATGCACCAGAAATGAGTTCAAAATACAAAAATGGCTATATCTCCTAAACTTGGCGTCAGCGGCAATCATTCTATGCACCAGAAAAAAAAATTCTAAGCACTAAAATGGCTATATCTCCTACACTAGGCGTCTGCGGGGGACATTTTGTGCACCAGAAAAAAATTCCAAAATACTAAAATGCCTATATCTCCTAAACTAATCGTCTGCGGGAATCATTACATGCACCAGAAAAGACTTCAAAATACAAATATGGCTATATCTCCTTAGCTAAGCGGCTGCGGGGGTCATTTTGTGCACCAGAAAAATAAAATCCAAAATACTAAAATGGCGATGTCCCCTAAACTAGGCGGCTGGGGGGTCATTTTTTGCACCAGAAAAATAAAATCCAAAATACTAAAATGGCCATATTTCCTAAACTAGGCGTCTGCGGGCGACATTTTATGCACCAAAAAAAAAAAATTTAAAATACTAAAATGGCTATATCTCCTAAACTAGACGTCTGCGGGGGTCATTTTATGCACCAGAAATAAAAAGTTCAAAACACTTAAATGGCTATATCTCCTAAACTAGGCGTCTGCGGGGGTCATTTTATGCACCAGAAAAAAAAACCAAAATACTGAAATGTCTATATCTCCAAAACTAGGCGTCTGCGGGGGTCATTTTGTGCACCAGAAAAAAAAATTCTAAATACTAAAATTGCTATATCTCCTAAACTAAGCGTCCGCGCGGGTCATTTTATGCACCAGAAAAAAAAATTCAAAACAGAAAAATGGCTGTATCCCCTAAACTAGGCGTCAGCGGAGGTCATTTTATGCACCAGAAAAAAAAAATCAAAATACTAAAATTGCTATATCTCCTAAACTAGGCATCTGCGAGGGTCATTTTATGCACCAGAAATAAAAAGTTCAAAACACTTAAATGGCTATATCTCCTAAACTAGGCGTCTGCGGGGGTCATTTTATGCACCAGAAAAAAAAAATCAAAATACTCGTACTAAAATGGCTATATATCCTAAACTACGCGTCTGCGGGGGTCATTTTATGCACCAGAAAAAAAAATTCAACACAGAAAAATGGCTATACTAAACTAGGCGTCAGCGGAGGTCATTTTATGCACCAGAAAAAAAAAAATCAAAATACTAAAATTGCTATATCTCCTAAACTAGGCGTCTGCGAGGGTCATTTTATGCACCAGAGATAAAAAGTTCAAAACACTTAAATGGCTATATCTCCTAAACTAAGCGTCCGCGCGGGTCATTTTATGCACCAGAAAAAAAAATTCAAAACACTAAAATGGCTATATCTCCTAAACTACGCGTCTGCGGGGGTCATTTTATGATCCAGAAAAAAAATTCAAAATGCTAAAATGGCTATATCTCCTAAGCTAGGCGTCAGCGGAGGTCATTTTATGCACCAGAAAAAAAAATCAAAATACTAAAATGGAAATATCTCCTAAACTACGCGTCTGCGGGGGTCATTTTATGATCCAGAAAAAAAATTCAAAATGTTAAAACGGCTATATCTCCTAAACTAGGCGTCAGCGGCGGTCATTTTATGCACCAGGAAAAAAAATCAAAATATTAAAATGGCTATATATACTAAACTACGCGTCTGCGGTGGTCATTTTATGATCCAGAAAAAAAATTCAAAATGCTAAAATGGCTATATCTCCTAAACTAGGCGTCTGCGGGGCTCATTTTGCGCACCAGAAAAAAAAAATTCTAAATACTAAAATTTCTATATCTCCTAAACTAAGCGTCCGCGCGGGTCATTTTATGCACCAGAAAAGACTTCAAAACACAAAAATGGCTATATCTCCTAAACTAGGCGTCAGCGGCGGTCATTTTATGCACCAGAAAAAAAAATCAAAATACTAAAATGGCTTTATCACCTAAACTAGGCGTCTGCTGGGGTCATTTTATGCACCAAAAAAAAAAATTCAGGACACTAAAATGGCTATATCTCCTAAATTTATCGTCTGCGGTCGTCATCTTATGCACCAGAAAAAAAAAATTCAAAACACTAAAATGGATCTCCTAAACTAGGAGTCTGCGGGGGTCATTTTATGCACCAGAAAAAAAAATCAAAACACTAAAATGGCTATATCTCCTAAACTAGGGGTCTGCGGGGGTCATTTTATGCTTAGAAAAAAAAAAAATAAAACCCTAAAATATATATGCCTCCTAAACTAGTCGTCTGCGGGATCATATTATGCACCAGAAAAAAAAATTCAAAACACTAAAATGGCTTTATCTCCTAAACTTGTCGCCTGCGGGGGTCATATTATGCACCAAAAAAAAATATTCAAAACACTAAAATGGCTATATCTCCTAAACTAGGGGTCTGCGGGTGTTATATTATGTACCAGAAAAAAACATTAGAAACACTAAAATGGCTGTATCTCCTAAACTAGTGGTCTGCTGGGGTCCTATTATGCACCAGAAAAAAACATTCAAAACACTAAAATGGCTATATCTCCTAAACTAGTCGTCTGCGGGGGTCATATTATGCACCAGAAAAAATCATTCAAAACACTAAAATGGCTATATCTCTTCAACTAGGGGTCTGCTGGTGTTATATTATGCACCAGAAAAAAAACATTCAAAACATTGAAATGGCTATATCTCCTAAACTTATCGTCTGCGGTCGTCATATTATGCACCAGAAAAAAAAATCCAAACACTAAAATGGCCATTCCTCTTAAGCCAGGCGTCTGCGGGGGTCATTTTATGCAGCTGGAAAAAAAAACATTCAAAACACAAAAATGGCTATATCTCCTAAACTAGTCGTCTGCGGGGGTCATATTATGCACCAGAAAAAAAAAGTTCAAAACACTAAAATGGATATATCTCCTAAACTAGGAGTCTGCGGGGGTCATTTTATGCACCAGAAAAAAAAATCAAAACACTAAAATGGCTATATCTCCTAAACTATTGGTCTGCGGGGGTCATTTTATGATTAGAAAAAAACAATAAAACCCTAAAATATATAAGTCTCCTAAACTAGTCGTCTGCGGGGGTCATATTATGCACCAGAAAAAAAAATTCAAAACACTAAAATGGCTTTATCTCCTAAACTTGTCGTCTGCGGGGGTCATATTATGCACCAGAAAAAAAAAATGAAATACTAAAATGGCTATATCTCCTAAACTCGGTGTCTTCGGGGGTCATATTATGCACCAGAAAAAAAAATCAAAATACTAAAACGATTATATCTCTTAAACTAGGTGTCTGCGGGGGTCATTTTATGCACCAGAAAAAAAAAATTCAGATTAATAAAATGGCTAAATCTCCTAAACTAGGCATCTGCGGGGTCAAATTATGCACCAGAAAAAAAATTAAAAAAACACAAAAATGACTATATCTCCTAAGCCTAGCGTCGGCGTGGGTCATTTTATGTAACAGAAAAAAAAAATTCAAAATACTAAAATGGCCGTATTTCCTAAACTAGGCGTCAGCGGGGGTCAGTTTATGCACCAGAAAAAACTTCGAAATACCAAAATGGCTATAGCTCCTAAACTAGGCGTTCGCGGGGGTCATTTTATGCACCAGAAATGAGTTCAAAATACAAAAATGGCTATATCTCCTAAACTTGGCGTCAGCGGCAATCATTCTATGCACCAGAAAAAAAAATTCTAAGCACTAAAATGGCTATATCTCCTACACTAGGCGTCTGCGGGGGACATTTTGTGCACCAGAAAAAAATTCCAAAATACTAAAATGCCTATATCTCCTAAACTAATCGTCTGCGGGAATCATTACATGCACCAGAAAAGACTTCAAAATACAAATATGGCTATATCTCCTTAGCTAAGCGGCTGCGGGGGTCATTTTGTGCACCAGAAAAATAAAATCCAAAATACTAAAATGGCGATGTCCCCTAAACTAGGCGGCTGGGGGGTCATTTTTTGCACCAGAAAAATAAAATCCAAAATACTAAAATGGGTATATTTCCTAAACTAGGCGTCTGCGGGCGACATTTTATGCACCAAAAAAAAAAAATTTAAAATACTAAAATGGCTATATCTCCTAAACTAGACGTCTGCGGGGGTCATTTTATGCACCAGAAATAAAAAGTTCAAAACACTTAAATGGCTATATCTCCTAAACTAGGCGTCTGCGGGGGTCATTTTATGCACCAGAAAAAAAAACCAAAATACTGAAATGTCTATATCTCCAAAACTAGGCGTCTGCGGGGGTCATTTTGTGCACCAGAAAAAAAAATTCTAAATACTAAAATTGCTATATCTCCTAAACTAAGCGTCCGCGCGGGTCATTTTATGCACCAGAAAAAAAAATTCAAAACAGAAAAATGGCTGTATCCCCTAAACTAGGCGTCAGCGGAGGTCATTTTATGCACCAGAAAAAAAAATCAAAATACTAAAATTGCTATATCTCCTAAACTAGGCATCTGCGAGGGTCATTTTATGCACCAGAAATAAAAAGTTCAAAACACTTAAATGGCTATATCTCCTAAACTAGGCGTCTGCGGGGGTCATTTTATGCACCAGAAAAAAAAATCAAAATACTCGTACTAAAATGGCTATATATCCTAAACTACGCGTCTGCGGGGGTCATTTTATGCACCAGAAAAAAAAATTCAACACAGAAAAATGGCTATACTAAACTAGGCGTCAGCGGAGGTCATTTTATGCACCAGAAAAAAAAAAATCAAAATACTAAAATTGCTATATCTCCTAAACTAGGCGTCTGCGAGGGTCATTTTATGCACCAGAGATAAAAAGTTCAAAACACTTAAATGGCTATATCTCCTAAACTAAGCGTCCGCGCGGGTCATTTTATGCACCAGAAAAAAAAATTCAAAACACTAAAATGGCTATATCTCCTAAACTACGCGTCTGCGGGGGTCATTTTATGATCCAGAAAAAAAATTCAAAATGCTAAAATGGCTATATCTCCTAAGCTAGGCGTCAGCGGAGGTCATTTTATGCACCAGAAAAAAAAATCAAAATACTAAAATGGCTATATCTCCTAAACTACGCGTCTGCGGGGGTCATTTTATGATCCAGAAAAAAAATTCAAAATGTTAAAACGGCTATATCTCCTAAACTAGGCGTCAGCGGCGGTCATTTTATGCACCAGGAAAAAAAATCAAAATATTAAAATGGCTATATATCCTAAACTACGCGTCTGCGGTGGTCATTTTATGATCCAGAAAAAAAATTCAAAATGCTAAAATGGCTATATCTCCTAAACTAGGCGTCTGCGGGGCTCATTTTGCGCACCAGAAAAAAAAAATTCTAAATACTAAAATTTCTATATCTCCTAAACTAAGCGTCCGCGCGGGTCATTTTATGCACCAGAAAAGACTTCAAAACACAAAAATGGCTATATCTCCTAAACTAGACGTCAGCGGCGGTCATTTTATGCACCAGAAAAAAAAATCAAAATACTAAAATGGCTTTATCACCTAAACTAGGCGTCTGCTGGGGTCATTTTATGCACCAAAAAAAAAAATTCAGGACACTAAAATGGCTATATCTCCTAAATTTATCGTCTGCGGTCGTCATCTTATGCACCAGAAAAAAAAAATTCAAAACACTAAAATGGATCTCCTAAACTAGGAGTCTGCGGGGGTCATTTTATGCACCAGAAAAAAAAATCAAAACACTAAAATGGCTATATCTCCTAAACTAGGGGTCTGCGGGGGTCATTTTATGCTTAGAAAAAAAAAAATAAAACCCTAAAATATATATGTCTCCTAAACTAGTCGTCTGCGGGATCATATTATGCACCAGAAAAAAAAATTCAAAACACTAAAATGGCTTTATCTCCTAAACTTGTCGCCTGCGGGGGTCATATTATGCACCAAAAAAAAATATTCAAAACACTAAAATGGCTATATCTCCTAAACTAGGGGTCTGCGGGTGTTATATTATGTACCAGAAAAAAACATTAGAAACACTAAAATGGCTGTATCTCCTAAACTAGTGGTCTGCTGGGGTCATATTATGCACCAGAAAAAAACATTCAAAACACTAAAATGGCTATATCACCTAAACTAGTCGTCTGCGGGGGTCATATTATGCACCAGAAAAAATCATTCAAAACACTAAAATGGCTATATCTCTTCAACTAGGGGTCTGCTGGTGTTATATTATGCACCAGAAAAAAAACATTCAAAACATTGAAATGGCTATATCTCCTAAACTTATCGTCTGCGGTCGTCATATTATGCACCAGAAAAAAAAATCCAAACACTAAAATGGCCATTCCTCTTAAGCCAGGCGTCTGCGGGGGTCATTTTATGCAGCTGGAAAAAAAAACATTCAAAACACAAAAATGGCTATATCTCCTAAACTAGTCGTCTGCGGGGGTCATTTTATGCACCAGAAAAAAAAATCAAAACACTAAAATGGCTATATCTCCTAAACTATTGGTCTGCGGGGGTCATTTTATGATTAGAAAAAAAACAATAAAACCCTAAAATATATAAGTCTCCTAAACTAGTCGTCTGCGGGGGTCATATTATGCACCAGAAAAAAAAAATTCAAAACACTAAAATGGCTTTATCTCCTAAACTTGTCGTCTGCGGGGGTCATATTATGCACCAGAAAAAAATAATCAAAACACTAAAATGGCTATATCTCCTAAACTAGGGGTCTGCGAGGGTCATATTATGTACCAGAAAAAAAAATTCAAAACCCAAAAATGGCTATATCTCCTAAACTAGGCTTCTGCGGGAGTCATTTTATGCAGCAGGAAAAAAAACATTCAAAACACGAAAATCGCTATATCTCATGAACTAGTCGTCTGCGGGGGTCATATTATGCACGAGAAAATAAAATTCAAAACACTAAAATGGCTGTATCTACTAAACCGTATCTCCTAAACAAGAAAAAAACATTCAAAACACTAAAATGGCTATATCTCCTAAACTAGTCTTTTGCGGGGGTCATTTTATGCAGCAGGAAATAAAACATTCAAAACACTAAAATGGCTATATCTCCTCAAATAGGGGTCTGCTGGGGTTATATTATGCACCAGAAAAAAATATTCAAAACACTTGAATGGCTATATCTCCTAAACTAGGCTTCTGCGGGGGTCATTTCATGCAGCAGAAAAAAAACATTCAAAACACTAAAATGGCTATATCCCCTAAACTAGGCGTCTGCGAGGGTCATATTATGCACCAGAAAAAAATATTCAAAACACTTAAATGGCTATATCTCCTAAGCTCGGGGTCTGCGGGGGTCATATTATGCGGAAGAAAAAAATATTCAAAACATTTAAATGGCTATATCTCCTAAACTAGTGGTCTGCGGCAGTCGTTTTATGCACCAGAAAAAAAACAATCAAAACACTAAAATGGCTATATCCCCTAAACTAGGCGTCTGTGGGAGTCATATTGTACACCAGAAAAAAAAAAATCAAAACACTAAAATATCTATATCTCCTAAACTAGTCGTCTGCGAGGGTCATTTTATGCACCAGAAAAAAATATTCAAAACACTAAAATGGCTGTATCTCCAAAACTAGTGGTCTGCGAGCGTCATATTATGCACAAGAAAAAAACTTTCAAAACACTAAAATGGCTATATCTCCTCAACTAGGGGTCTGCTGGGGTCATATTATGCACCAGAAAAAAACATTCAAAACACTAAAATGGCTATATCTCCTAAACTAGTCGTCTACGGGGGTCATATTATGCACCAGAAAAAATCATTCAAAACACTAAAATGGCTATATCTCTTCAACTAGGGGTCTGCGGGGGTCATATTATGCACCAGAAAAAAACATTGAAAACACTAAAATGGCTATATCTCTTCAACTAGGGGTCTGCTGGGGTTATATTATGCTCCAGAAAAAAAACATTCAAAACACTAAAATGGCTATATCTCCTAAACTTATCGTCTGCGGTCGTCATATTATGCACCAGAAAAGAAAATTCCAAACACAAAAATGGCTATATCTCCTAAACTAGTCGTCTGCGGGGGTCATATTATGCACCAGAAAAAAAAATTCAAAACACTAAAATGGCTTTATCTCCTAAACTTGTCGTCTGCGGAGGTCGTATTATGCACCAGAAAAAAATATTCAAAACACTTAAATGGCTATATCTCCTAAACTAGGCTTCTGCGGGGGTCATTTTGTGCACCAGAAAAAAAACATTCAAAACACTAAAATGGCCATATCTCTTCAACTAGGGGTCTGCTGGGGTTATATAATGCACCAGAAAAAAAACATTCAAAACACTAAAATGGCTATATCTCCTAAACTGGGGGTCTGCGGGAGTCATATTGTACACCAGAAAAAAATATTTCAAACACTAAAATGGCTATATCTCCTAAACTAGTGGTCTGCGAGGGTCATATTATGCACAAGAAAAAAACATTCAAAACACTAAAATGGCTATATCCCCTAAACTAGGCGTCTGCGGGAGTCATATTGTACACCAGAAAAAAAAAATCAAAACACTAAAATATCTATATCTCCTAAACCAGTCGTCTGCGGGGGTCATATTATGAACCAGAAAAAAAAATTCAAAACACTAAAATGGCTATATCCCCTAAACTAGGCGTCTGCGGGAGTCATATTGTACACCAGAAAAAAAAATCAAAACACTAAAATATCTATATCTGCTAAACTAGTCGTCAGCGGGGGTCGTATTATGCACCAGAAAAAAATATTCAAAACACTAAAATGGCTGTACTCCTAAACTAGGGGTCTGCGGGGGTCATTTTATGCTTAGAAAAAAAAAATTCAAAACACTAAAATATCTATATCTCCTAAACTAGGCGTCTGCGGGGGTCATTTAATGCAGCAGGAAAAAAAACATTCACAACACTAAAATGGGTATATCCCCTAAACTAGGCGTCTGCGGGTGTCATTTTACGCACCAGAAAAAAAAAATCAAAACACTAAAATGGCTATATCTCCTAAACTAGGGGTCTGCGGGGGTCATTTTATGCTTAGAAAAAAAAAATTCAAAACACTAAAATATCTATATCTCCTAAACTAGGCGTCTGCGGGGGTCATTTAATGCAGCAGGAAAAAAAACATTCACAACACTAAAATGGGTATATCCCCTAAACTAGGCGTCTGCGGGTGTCATTTTACGCACCAGAAGAAAAATCAAAACACTAAAATGGCTGTATCTAATAAACTAGTGGTCTGCGGGGGTCATTTTATGCACCAGAAAAAAAACAATCAAACACTGAAATGGCTATATCTCCTCAACTAGGGGTCTGCTGTGGTGTCATATTATGCACCAGAAAAAAAACAATCAAAACACTAAAATCGCTACATCTCCTAAACTTGTGGTCTGCGGGGGTCATTTTTATGCACCAGAAAAAAAAACAATCAAAACACTAAAATGGCTATATCCCCTAAACTAGGCGTCTGCGGGGGTCATATTATGCACCAGAAAAAAAACATTCAAAACACTAAAATGGCTATAGCTCCAAAACTTGGGGTCTGCGGGGGTCATTTTATGCACAAGAAAAAAAAATTCAAAACACTAAAATATCTACATCTCCTAAACTAGTCGTCTGCGGGGGTCATATTATGCACCAGGAAAAAATATTCAAAACACTAAAATGGCTATATCTCCTAAACTAGACGTCTGCGGGGGTCATTTTATGCACCAGAAAAAAAAAACAATCAAAACACTGAAATGGCTATATCTCCTCAACTAGGGGTCTGCTGGTGTCATATTATGCACCAGAAAAAAAACAATCAAAACACTAAAATGGCTATATCTCCTTAAACTAGTGGTCTGCGGGGGTCATTTTATGCACCAGAAAAAAAAAATCAAAACACTAAAATGGCTATATCCCTTAAACTAGGCGTCTGCGGGGGTCATATTATGAACCAGAAAAAAAAATTCAAAACACTTAAATGGCTATATCTCCTAAACTCGGGTTCTGCCGGGGTCATATTATGCGCCAGAAAAAAAAAATCAAAACACTAAAATGGCTATATCTCCTAAACTAGTGGTCTGCGGCAGTCCTTTTATGCACCAGAAAAAAAACAATCAAAAACACTAAAATGGCTATATCTCCTCAACTAGGGGTCTGCTGGTGTCATATTATGCACCAGAAAAAAACATTCAAAACACTAAAATGGCTATATCTCCTAAACTATGCGTCTGCGGGGGTCTTATGATGCACCAGAAAAAAACTTTTAAAACACTAAAATGGCTGTATCTCCTAAACAAGGGGTCTGCGGGGGTCATTTTATGCACCCGAAAAAAAAATTTTCAAAATCAGAAAGAAAAAAATCCAAACACTAAAATGGCTGTATCTCCTTAGCTAGGCGTCTTCGGGGGGTCATTTTATGCACCAGAAAAAAAAAATTCATAACACTAAAATGGCTATATCTCCTAAACTAGGGCGTCTACGGGGGTCATATGCACCAGAAAAAAATATTCAAAACACTTAAATGGCTATGCCTCCTAAACTAGGGGTGTGCAGGGGTCATATTATGCACCAGAAAAAAAACATTCAAAACACTAAGATGGTTATATCTCCTAAACTAGTCGTCTGCGGGGGGTCATATTATGCACCAGAAAAAAATATTCAAAACACTTAAATGGCTAAATCTCCTAAACTAGGGGTCTGCGGGGGTCATTTTATGCTTAGAAAAAAAAAATTCAAAACACTAAAATATCTACATCTCCTAAACTAGTCGTCAGCGGCGGTCGTATTATGCACCAGAAAAAAATATTCAAAACACTTAAATGGCTATATCTCCTAAAATAGGGGTCTGCTGGGATCATATTATGCACCAGGAAAAAAAATTCAAAACACTAAAATGTCTATATCTCCTAAACTAGACGTCTGCTGGTGTCATTTTATGCACCAGAAAAAAAAAACAATCAAAACATTGAAATGGCTATATCTCCTCAACTAGGGGTCTGCTGGTGTCATATTATGCACCAGAAAAAAAACAATGAAAACACTAAAATGGCTATATCTCCCAAACTAGTGGTCTGCGGGGGTCATTTTATGCACCAGAAAAAAAAAAATCAAAACACTAAAATGGCTATATCCCTTAAACTTGGCGTCGAGTTTAGGAGATATAGCAATTTTAGTGTTTTGAATGTTTTTTTTTTCTGGTGCATAATAGGACCCCAGCAGACTCCTAGTTGAGGAGTTGTAGCCATTTTGGTGTTTCGAATGTTTTTTTCTGGTGCATAATATGACGACCGCAGACGATAAGTTTAGGAGATATAGCCATTTTAGTGTTCTGAATTTTTTTTTTCTGGTGCATAAAATGACCTCCGCTGACGATTAGTTTAAGAGATATAGCCATTTTAGTGTTTTGGTTTTTTTTTCTGGTGCATAAAATGACCCCCGCAGACCACCAGTTCAGGACATATAACCATTTTAGTGTTTTAAATGTTTTTTTCTGGTGCTTCATATGACCCCTGCAAACCCCTAGTTTAGGTGTTTTGAATGTTTTTTTCTGGTGCATAATATGACCCTTGCAGATGACTAGTTTAGGAGATATAGCCATTTTAGTGTTTTGAATGTTTTTTTCTGGTACATAATATGACCCCGGCAGACTCCTAGTTTAGGAGATATAGCCATTTTAGTGTTTTGAATTTTTTTTTCTGGTGCATAAAATGACCCCCGCAGACGCATAGTTTAGGAGATATAGCAATGTTAGTGTTTTGAATGTTTTTTTTTCTGGTGCATAATATGACGACCGCAGACGATAAGTTTAGGAGATATAGCCATTTTTGTGTTTTGAATGTTTTTTTTTCCTGCTGCATAAAATGACCCCCGCAGACGCCTAGCTTAGGAGAAATATCCATTTTAGTGTTTGGATTTTTTTTTTCTGGAGCATAAAATGACCCCCCAGACGCCTAGCTTATTAGATATAGCCATTGTGTGTTTGGATTTTTTTCTTTCTGATTTAGAATTTTTTTTTCGGGTGTATAAAATTACCCAAGCTGACCGCTAGTTTAGGAGATATAACCATTTTAGTGTTTTAAATGTTTTTTTTCTGGTGCATAATATGACCCCAGCAGACCCCTAGTTGAGGAGTTGTAGCCATTTTAGTGTTTCGAATGTTTTTTTCTGGTGCATAATATGACGACCGCAAACGATTAGTTTAGGGTTTATAGCCATTTTAGTGTTTTGAATTTTTTTTTTCTGGTGCTTAAAATGACCCCCGCAGACGCCTAGCTTAGGAGGAATAACCATTTTAGTGTTTTGATTTTTTTTTCTGGTGCATAAAATGACCCCCGCAGACCCTCAGTTCAGGACATATAACCACTTTAGTGTTTTAAATGTTTTTTTCCTGGTGCTTCATATGACCCCTGCAAACCGCTAGTTTAGGTGATATTGCCATTTTGGTGTTTTGAAAGTTTTTTTCTGGTGCATAATATGACCCTTGCAGACGACTAGTTTGGGAGATATTGCCATTTTTGTGTTTTGAATATTTTTTTTTGGTGCATAATATGACGACCGCAGACGATTAGTTTAGGAGATATAGCCATTTTAGTGTTTTGAATTTTATTTTCTCGTGCATAATATGACCCCCGCAGACGACTAGTTCAGGAGATATAGCGATTTTCGTGTTTTGAATGGTTTTTTGCCTGCTGCATAAAATGACCTCCGCAGACCCCTAGTTTAGGAGATATAGCCATTTTAGTATTTTGATTTTTTTTTCTGGTGCATAAAATGACCCCCGCCGACCCCCGGTTCGGGAGATATAGCCGTTTTAAATGTTTTTTTCTGGTGCATCATATGACCCCCGCAGACCCATAGTTTAGGAGATATAGCCATTTTAGTGTTTTGAATGTTTTTTTTCTGGTGCATAAAATGACCCCCGCAGACGACTAGTTTAGGAGATATAGATATTTTAGGGTTTTATTGTTTTTTTTTCTAAGCATAAAATGACCCCCGCAGACCCGTAGTTTACGAGATATAGCCATTTTTGTGTTTTGAATGTTTTTTTTCCTGCTGCACAAAATGACCCCCGCAGACGTCTAGCTTAGGAGAAATAGCCATTTTTTGTTTGGATTTTTTTCTTTCTGATTTTGAATTTTTCTTTTTTCGGGGGCAAAAAATGACCCCCGCAGACCGCTAGTTTAGGAGATATAGCCATTTTAGTGTTTTGAATGTTTTTTTCTGGTCCATAAAATGACCCCCGCAGACGCCTAGTTTAGGAGATATAGCAATTTTAGTGTTTTGAATGTTTTTTTTCTGGTGCATAATATGACCCCAGCAGACCCCTAGTTGAGGAGTTGTAGCCATTTTAGTGTTCCGAATGTTTTTTTCTGGTGCATAATATGACCCCCGCAGACGACTAGTTTAGGAGATATAGCCATTTTTGTGTTTTAAATGTTTTTTTTTCCTGCTGCATAAAATGACCCCCGCAGACGCCTAGCTTAGGAGAAATAGCCATTTTGTGTTTGGATTTTTTTCTTTCTGATTTTGAATTTTTTTTTTCGGGGGCATGAAATGACCCCCGCAGACCGCTAGTTTAGGAGATATAACCATTTTAGTGTTTTGAATGTTTTTTTCTGCTGCATAAAATGACCCCCGCAGACGCCTAGTTCAGGAGATATAGCAATTTTAGTGTTTTGAATGTTTTTTTTCTGGTGCATAATATGACCCCAGCAGACGCCAAGTTGAGGAGTTGTAGCCATTTTAGTGTTTCGAATGTTTTTTTCTGGTGCATAAAATGACCCACGCAGACGCCTAGCTTAGGAGAAATAGCCATTTTAGTGTTTGGATTTTTTTTTTGTGGTGCATAAAATTACCTCCGCTGACGATTAGTTTAGGAGATATAGCCATTTTAGTGTTTTGAATGTTTTTTTCTGGTGCATAAAATGACCCCCGCAGACGCCTAGTTTAATAGATATAGCAATTTTAGTGTTTGAATGTTTTTTTCTGGTGCATAATATGACCCCAGCAGACCCCTAGTTGAGGAGTTGTAGCCATTTTAGTGTTTCGAATGTTTTTTTCTGGTGCATAATATGACCCCCGCAGACGAATAGTTTAGGAGATACAGCCATTTTTGTGTTTTGAATGTTTTTTTTTCCTGCTGCATAAAATGACCCCCGCAGACGCCTAGCTTAGGAGAAATAGCCATTTTGTGTTTGGATTTTTTTCTTTCTGATTTTGAATTTTTTTTTTCGGGTGCATAAAATGACCCAAGCAGACCGCTAGTTTAGGAGATATAGCCATTTAAGTGTTTTGAATGTTTTTTTCTGGTGCATAAAATGAGCCCCGCAGACGCCTAGTTTAGGAGATATAGCAATTTCAGTGTTTTGAATGTTTTTTTTCTGGTGCATAATATGACCCCAGCAGACTCCTAGTTCAGGAGTTGTAGCCATTTTAGTGTTTCGAATGTTTTTTCCTGGTGCATAATATGACGACCGCAGACGATAAGTTTAGGAGATGTAGCCATTTTAGTGTTCTGAATTTTTTTTTTCTGGTGCATAAAATGACCCCCGCAGACGCCTAGCTTATTAGATATAGCCATTTTTTGTTTGGATTTTTTTCTTTCTGATATTGAATTTTTTTTTTTCGCTTGCATAAAATGACCCAAGCAGACCGCTAGTTTAGGAGATATAGCCATTTTAGTGTTTTGAATGTTTTTTTTCTGGTGCATAATATGACCCCAGCAGACCCCTAGTTGAGGAGTTGTAGCCATTTTAGTGTTTCGAATGTTTTTTTCTGGTGCATAATATGACGACCGCAGACGATTAGTTTAGGAGATATAGCTATTTTAGTGTTCTGAATTTTTTTTTTCTGTTGCTTAAAATGACCCCCGCAGACGCCTAGCTTAGGAGAAATAGCCATTTTAGTGTAAGGATTTTTTTTTCTGGTGCATAAAATTACCTCCGCTAACGATTAGTTTAGGAGATATAGCCATTTTAGTGTTTTGAATGTTTTCTCTGGTGCATAAAATGACCCCCGCAGACGCCTAGTTTAGGAGATATAGCAATTTTAGTGTTTTGAATGTTTTTTTTCTGGTGCATAATATCACCCCAGCAGACCCCTAGTTGAGGGGTTGTAGCCATTTTAGTGTTTCGAATGTTTTTTTCTGGTGCATAACATGACCCCCGCAGACGACTAGTTTAGGAGATATAGCCATTTTAGTGTTTTGAATGTTTTTTTTCTATTGCATAATATGACGACCGCAGACGATAAGTTTAGGAGATATAGCCATTTTAGTGTTCTGAATTTTTTTTTTCTGGTGCATTAAATGACCTCCGCAGACCACCAGTTCAGGACATATAACCATTTTAGTGTTTTAAAAGTTTTTTTTCTGGTGCTTCATATGACCCCTGCAAACCCCTAGTTTAGGTGATATAGCCATTTTGGTGTTTTGAATGTTTGTTTCTGGTGCATAAAATGACCCCCCTGACGCCTAGCTTATTAGATATAGCCATTTTGTGTTTGGATTTTTTTCTTTCTGATTTAGAATTTTTTTTTTCGGGTGCATAAAATTACCAAAGCAGACCGCTAGTTTAGGAGATATAACCATTTTAGTGTTTTAAATGTTTTTTTTCTGGTGCATCATATGACCCCTGCAAACCCCTAGTTTAGGTGATATAGCCATTTTAGTGTTTTGAATGTTTTTTCTGGTGCATAAAATGACCCCCGCAGACGCCTAGTTTAGGAGATATAGCAATTTTAGTGTTTTGAATGTTTTTTTTCTATTGCATAATATGACGACCGCAGACGATAAGTTTAGGAGATATAGCCATTTTAGTGTTCTGAATTTTTTTTTTCTGGTGCATTAAATGACCTCCGCAGACCACCAGTTCAGGACATATAACCATTTTAGTGTTTTAAAAGTTTTTTTTCTGGTGCTTCATATGACCCCTGCAAACCCCTAGTTTAGGTGATATAGCCATTTTGGTGTTTTGAATGTTTGTTTCTGGTGCATAAAATGACCCCCGCAGACGCCTAGTTTAGGAGATATAGCAATTTTAGTGTTTTGAATGTTTTTTTTTCTGGTGCATAATAGGACCCCAGCAGACTCCTAGTTGAGGAGTTGTAGCCATTTTGGTGTTTCGAATGTTTTTTTTCTGGTTCATAATATGACGACCGCAGACGATAAGTTTAGGAGATATAGCCATTTTAGTGTTCTGAATTTTTTTTTTCTGGTGCATAAAATGACCTCCGCTGACGATTAGTTTAAGAGATATAGCCATTTTAGTGTTTTGGTTTTTTTTTCTGGTGCATAAAATGACCCCCGCAGACCACCAGTTCAGGACATATAACCATTTTAGTGTTTTAAATGTTTTTTTCTGGTGCTTCATATGACCCCTGCAAACCCCTAGTTTAGGTGTTTTGAATGTTTTTTTCTGGTGCATAATATGACCCTTGCAGATGACTAGTTTAGGAGATATAGCCATTTTAGTGTTTTGAATGTTTTTTTCTGGTACATAATATGACCCCGGCAGACTCCTATTTTAGGAGATATAGCCATTTTAGTGTTTTGAATTTTTTTTTCTGGTGCACAAAATGACCCCCGCAGACCACCAGTTCAGGACATATTAGTGTTTTAAATGTTTTTTTCTGGTGCATCATATGACCCCTGCAAACCCCTAGTTTAGGTGATATAGCCATTTTAGTGTTTTGAATGTTTTTTTCTGGTGCATAATATGACCACCGCAGACACCTAGTTTAAGAGATATAGCCATTTTAGTGTTTCGAATGTTTTTTTCTGGTGCATAACATGACGACCGCAGACAATAAGTTTAGGAGATATAGCCATTTTAGTGTTTTGAATTTTTTTTTCTGGTGCATAAAATGACCCCCGCAGACGCATAGTTTAGGAGATATAGCAATGTTAGTGTTTTGAATGTTTTTTTTTCTGGTGCATAATATGACGACCGCAGACGATAAGTTTAGGAGATATAGCCATTTTTGTGTTTTGAATGTTTTTTTTTCCTGCTGCATAAAATGACCCCCGCAGACGCCTAGCTTAGGAGAAATATCCATTTTAGTGTTTGGATTTTTTTTTTCTGGAGCATAAAATGACCCCCCAGACGCCTAGCTTATTAGATATAGCCATTGTGTGTTTGGATTTTTTTCTTTCTGATTTAGAATTTTTTTTTCGGGTGTATAAAATTACCCAAGCTGACCGCTAGTTTAGGAGATATAACCATTTTAGTGTTTTAAATGTTTTTTTTCTGGTGCATCATATGACCCCTGCAAACCCCTAGTTTAGGTGATATAGCCATTTTAGTGTTTTGAATGTTTTTTTCTGGTGCATAAAATGACCCCCGCAGACGCCTAGTTTAGGAGATATAGCCATTTTAGTGTTTTGAATGTTTGTTTCTGGTGCATAAAATGACCCACGCAGACGCCTAGTTTAGGAGATATAGCAATTTTAGGGTTTTGAATGTTTTTTTTTCTGGTGCATAATATGACCCCAGCAGACTCCTAATTGAGGAGTTGTAGCCATTTTAGTGTTTCGAATGTTTTTTTTCTGCTGCATAATATGACGACCGCAGACGATAAGTTTAGGAGATATAGCCATTTTAGTGTTTTGAATTTTTTTTTTCTGGTGCATAAAATGACCTCCGCTGACGATTAGTTTAAGAGATATAGCCATTTTAGTGTTTTGGTTTTTTTTTTTTGGTTCATAAAATGACCCCGCAGACGCCTAGCTTACTAGATATAGCCATTTTGTGTTTGGATTTTTTTCTTTCTGATTTTGAATTTTTTTTTTCGGGTGCATAAAATGACCCAAGCAGACCGTTAGTTTAGGAGATATAGCCATTTTAGTGTTTTGAATGTTTTTTTCTGGTGCATAAAATGACCCCCGCAGACGCCTAGTTTAGGAGATATAGCAATTTTAGTGTTTTGAATGTTTTTTCTTCTGGTGCATAGTGTGACCCCAGCAGACTCCTAGTTCAGGAGTTGTAGCCATTTTAGTGTTTCGAATGTTTTTTTCTGTTGCATAATATGACGACCGCAGACGATAAGTTTAGGAGATGTAGCCATTTTAGTGGTCTGAATTTTTTTTTTCTGGTGCATAAAATGACCCCCGCAGACGCCTAGCTTATTAGATATAGCCATTTTGTGTTTGGATTTTTTTCTTTCTGATTTTGAATTTTTTTTTTCGGGTGCATAAAATGACCCAAGCAGACCGTTAGTTTAGGAGATATAGCCATTTTAGTGTTTTGAATGTTTTTTTCTGGTGCATAAAATGACCCCCGCAGACGCCTAGTTTAGGAGATATAGCAATTTTAGTGTTTTGAATGTTTTTTCTTCTGGTGCATAGTATGACCCCAGCAGACTCCTAGTTCAGGAGTTGTAGCCATTTTAGTGTTTCGAATGTTTTTTTCTGTTGCATAATATGACGACCGCAGACGATTAGTTTAGCAGATATAGCTATTTTAGTGTTTTGAATTTTTTTTTCTGGTGCTTAAAATGACCCCCGCAGACGCCGAGCTTAGGAGAAATAGCCATTTTAGTGTATGGATTTTTTTTTTCTGGTGCATAAAATTACCTCCGCTGACGATTAGTTTAGGAGATATAGCCATTTTAGTGTTTTGAATGTTTTTTCTGGTGCATAAAATGACCACCGCAGACGCCTAGTTTAGGAGATATAGCAATTTTAGTGTTTTGAATGTTTTTTTTCTGGTGCATAATATGACCCCAGCAGACCCCTAGTTGAGGAGTTGTAGCCATTTTAGTGTTTCGAATGTTTTTTTCTGGTGCATAACATGACCCCCGCAGACGACTAGTTTAGGAGATATAGCCATTTTTGTGTTTTGAATGTTTTTTTTTCCTGCTGCATAAAATGACCCCCGCAGACGCCTAGCTTAGGAGAAATAGCCATTTTAGAATTTGGATTTTTTTTTCTGGTGCATAAAATGACCCCCGCAGACGCCTAGCTTATTAGATATAGCCATTTTGTGTTTGGATTTTTTTCTTTCTAATTTTGAATTTTTTTTTTCGGGTGCATAAAATGACTCAAGCAGACCGTTAGTTTAGGAGATATAGCCATTTTAGTGTTTTGAATGTTTTTTTCTGGTGCATAAAATGACCCCCGCAGACGCCTAGTTTAGGAGATATAGCAATTTTAGTATTTTGAAGGTTTTTTTTTCTGGTGCATAATATGACCCCAGCAGACTCCTAGTTCAGGAGTTGTAGCCATTTTAGTGTTTCGAATGTTTTTTTCTGGTGCATAATATGACCCCCCAGACGCCTAGCTTATTAGATATAGCCATTTTGTGTTTGGATTTTTTTCTTTCTGATTTAGAATTTTTTTTTTCGGGTGCATAAAATTACCCAAGCAGACCGCAAGTTTAGGAGATATAACCATTTTAGTGTTTTAAAAGTTTTTTTTTCTGGTGCATCATATGACCCCTGCAAACCCCTAGTTTAGGTGATATAGCCATTTTAGTGTTTTGAATGTTTTTTTCTGGTGCATAAAATGACTCCCGCAGACGCCTAGTTTAGGAGATATAGCCAATTTAGTGTTTTGAATGTTTGTTTCTGGTGCATAAAATGACCCCCGCAGACGCCTAGTTTAGGAGATATAGCAATTTTAGTGTTTTGAATGTTTTTTTTTCTGGTGCATAATATGACCCCAGCAGACTCCTAGTTGAGGAGTTGTAGCCATTTTAGTGTTTCGAATGTTTTTTTCTGGTGCATAATATGACGACCGCAGACGATAAGTTTAGGAGATATTGCCATTTTAGTGTATTGTTTTTTTTTTCTGGTGCATAAAATGACCCCCGCAGACCACTAGTTCAGGACATATAACCATTTTGGTGTTTTAAATGTTTTTTTTCTGGTGCATCATATGGCCCCTGCAAACCCCTAGTTTAGGTGATATAGCCATTTTGGTGTTTTGAATGTTTTTTTCTGGTGCATAATATGACCCTTGCAGATGACTAGTTTAGGAGATATAGCCATTTTAGTGTTTTGAATGTTTTTTTCTGGTACATATGGTTTTGAATGTTTTTTTCTGGTACATAATATGACCCCGGCAGACTCCTAGTTTAAGAGATATAGCCATTTTAGTGTTTTGAATATTTTTTTCTGGTGCACAAAATGACCCCCGCAGACCACCAGTTCAGGACATATAACCATTTTAGAGTTTTAAATGTTTTTTTCTGGTGCATCATATGACCCCTGCAAACCCCTAGTTTAGGTGATATAGCCATTTTGGTGTTTTGAATGTTTTTTTCTGGTGCATAATATGACCCTTGCAGATGACTAGTTTAGGAGATATAGCCATTTTAGTGTTTTGAATGTTTTTTTCTGGTACATAGTGTTTTGAATGTTTTTTTCTGGTACATAATATGACCCCGGCAGACTCCTAGTTTAAGAGATATAGCCATTTTAGTGTTTTGAATATTTTTTTCTGGTGCACAAAATGACCCCCGCAGACCACCAGTTCAGGACATATAACCATTTTAGAGTTTTAAATGTTTTTTTCTGGTGCATCATATGACCCCTGCAAACCCCTAGTTTAGGAGATATAGCAATTTTAGTGTTTTGAATGTTTTTTTTCTGGTGCATCATATGACCCCTGCAAACCCCTAGTTTAGGAGATATAGCAATTTTAGTGTTTTGAATGTTTTTTTTCTGGTGCATAATATGACGACCGCAGACGATAAGTTTAGGAGATATAGCCATTTTAGTGTTCTGAATTTTTTTTTTCTGGTGCATAAAATGACCTCCGCTGACGATTAGTTTAAGAGATATAGCCATTTTAGTGTTTTGGTTTTTTTTTCTGGTGCATAAAATGACCCCCGCAGACGCCTAGCTTAGGAGAAATAGCCATTTTAGAATTTGGATTTTTTTTTCTGGTGCATAAAATGACCCCCGCAGACGCCTAGCTTATTAGATATAGCCATTTTGTGTTTGGATTTTTTTCTTTCTAATTTTGAATTTTTTTTTTCGGGTGCATAAAATGACCCAAGCAGACCGTTAGTTTAGGAGATATAGCCATTTTAGTGTTTTGAATGTTTTTTTCTGGTGCATAAAATGACCCCCGCAGACGCCTAGTTTAGGAGATATAGCAATTTTAGTGTTTTGAATGTTTTTTTTTCTGGTGCATAATATGACCCCAGCAGACTCCTAGTTCAGGAGTTGTAGCCATTTTAGTGTTTCGAATGTTTTTTTCTGGTGCATAATATGGCGACCGCAGACGATAAGTTTAGGAGATGTAGACATTTTAGTGCTTGGATTTTTTTTTTCTGGTGCATAAAATGACCCCCCAGACGCCTAGCTTATTAGATATAGCCATTTTGTGTTTGGATTTTTTTCTTTCTGATTTAGAATTTTTTTTTTCGGGTGCATAAAATTACCCAAGCAGACCGCTAGTTTAGGAGATATAACCATTTTAGTGTTTTAAATGTTTTTTTTTCTGGTGCATCATATGACCCCTGCAAACCCCTAGTTTAGGAGATATAGCAATTTTAGTGTTTTGAATGTTTTTTTTCTGGTGCATAATATGACGACCGCAGACGATAAGTTTAGGAGATATAGCCATTTTAGTGTTCTGAATTTTTTTTTTCTGGTGCATAAAATGACCTCCGCTGACGATTAGTTTAAGAGATATAGCCATTTTAGTGTTTTGGTTTTTTTTTTCCTGCTGCATAAAATGAACCCCGCAGACGCCTAAATTAGGAGAAATAGCCGGTTTAGTGTTTGGATTTTTTTTTCTGGTGCATAAAATGACCCCCGCAGACGCCTAGCTTATTAGATATAGCCATTTTGTGTTTGGATTTTTTTCTTTCTGATTTAGAATTTTTTTTTTCGGGTGCATAAAATTACCCAAGCAGACCGCTAGTTTAGGTGATAAAGCCATTTTAGGGTTTTATTGTTTTTTTTTCCTAAGCATAAAATGACCCCAGCAGACCCCTAGTTGAGGAGTTGTAGCCATTTTAGTGTTTCGAATATTTTTTTCTGGTGCATAATATGACCCCCGCAGACGACTAGTTTAGGAGATATAGCCATTTTAGTGTTTTGAATGTTTTTTTCTGGTACATAGTGTTTTGAATGTTTTTTTCTGGTACATAATATGACCCCGGCAGACTCCTAGTTTAAGAGATATAGCCATTTTAGTGTTTTGAATATTTTTTTCTGGTGCACAAAATGACACCCGCAGACCACCAGTTCAGGACATATAACCATTTTAGAGTTTTAAATGTTTTTTTCTGGTGCATCATATGACCCCTGCAAACCCCTAGTTTAGGTGATATAGCCGGTTTAGTGTTTGGATTTTTTTTTTCTGGTGCATAAAATGACCTCCGCTGACGATTAGTTTAAGAGATATAGCCATTTTAGTGTTTTGATTTTTTTTTTCTGGTGCATAAAATGACCCCCGCAGACCCCCAGTTCAGGATATATAACCATTTTAGTGTTTTAAATATTTTTTTTCTGGTGCATCATATGACCCCTGCAAACCCCTAGTTTAGGAGATATAGCCATTTTGGTGTTTTGAATGCTTTTTTCTGGTGCATAATATAACCCTTGCAGATGACTAGTTTAGGAGATATAGCCATTTTAGTGTTTTGAATGTTTTTTTCTGGTGCATAATATGACCCCCGCAGACGACTAGTTTATTAGATATAGATATTTTAGTGTTTTGAATTTTTTTTTCTGGTGCATAAAATGACCCCCGCAGACCACCAGTTCAGGACATATAACCATTTTAGTGTTTTAAATGTTTTTTTCTGGTGCATCATATGACCCCTGCAAACCCCTAGTTTAGGTGATATAGCCATTTTAGTATTTTGAATGTTTTTTTCTGGTGCATAATATGACCACCGCAGACGCCTAGTTTAAGAGATATTGCCATTTTAGTGTTTCGAATATTCTTTTCTGGTGCATAATATGACCCCCGCAGACGATTAGTTTAGGTGATAAAGCCATTTTAGGGTTTTATTGTTTTTTTTTCCTAAGCAGTACCGTGCCGACCACCGACGAGTGCACACGTCATCTTGCACTCGTATTTCTCTGTGCTGTAAAAAAAAAAAAAAAAAAAAAAAAAAAACCCCAAAACCACCGCGCGCGCGTGAAAAAAAAAAAAAAAAAAATAATAATAGTGCAGTGCAATAGAGAAAAAAAAAAAACATTATCACACAGTGTGGGAATCCTACACCTCTCCCGCTCCTGGTCGTAGTACTGTTGCTTCCACTCGGTCGCTGCCGTTACGGTATTTATCATACGGTACGGGCAGTGACTGAGTGTATGTAACAACTGATGGATAGCGGGTTGTGTGTGAAAATTTTGTTGGTGCACTGTTTCATATTGTTGTAAGGGCATAACACCTACAGCAATTTGATTCAGTAAACCATCGTCAGAATTTTCACTTCGCAGCCCTGCTTAGTATCGTCGGTGTTTGTGTTTACTATGTTTGTTTGTGATTATGTCTAGGGAATTCAGGGTGGACGTAGCCAATATACGCGGGCTAAAAAGTAATCACTTTTCTGCGTACGTCCACGTCTGTAAGTACCGACCAGCTGTTTTGGCACTTAGCGAAACACAGGTAGATCCCCGCCCACACCTCTCAGACCACAATGATCTGAAGCTACCTGGCTACGAACTAGTGCCACTATTCTTTCCCCGTCGCGGTCTCGCCATTTATGTGCGTAGTGATGTAGCTTACCAAATTCCACCACAATGTAGTCCCTGTTCCAATCCGGAATTCAATTTCATGTGGTTAAAATTCCATCTCCGTAAGCAAATTATCCACTACTGCTTTATTTACAGAAGCCCCAAACTGGACAGCAACTCGACCTTCCACGAGTTTGATGCGCTGTCTGATTCCATTCAAAGAATTGTATCCCTGTATCCTCATACTGAAATCGTGATTACGGGCGATTTCAATATACACAATTCTGGTTGGCTTCGACATTCTGGACAGACAACACCCGAAGGACGGTGTGTTGAGATCTTCGCTGCGGAAAATAACTTAACCCAGCTTGTAAATGAGCCCACACGCATACCAGACGTTGATAGTCATACCGCCAACACCCTGGACTTGTTTTTAACCTCTCACCCTGACAAGTACTGCGTTGATGTACTCTCCCCTCTAGGCTCGTCGGACCATTGTGTCATATCAGCTAAATTCTCGTACACCCACCACACAGTTAGAGAAAAGATTCCTAAAAGAACCGTATGGCAATACGAGAAAGCCAATTGGAGCGGACTTAACAACTTCTTTAGGAATTTTAACTGGTCGTTATGTTTCCTCGATAACGACGTGGATGCCGCTGCTGACATGATCACAGAAACTATTCTCTTTGGAATGAGATGCTTTATCCCACATCGGATGAAGAGTATCAAACCAAAAGAAAAGGAATGGTATGATTCGAGCTGTAAAGAGGCTGTCAGGGTTAGAGAACTGTTTTTTCGGTCCTACAAGACCAACCCGACAGAGGAAAACCGAAAAAAGTTTAAACGAGCCAGAAATGACTGCAACGCCTTTCTTAAGCGTGTGAAATTCCAATATGACCAAAACCTGAGGCAAAAAATACTACAATGTCCCAAAGGCAGTAAAAATTTTTGGTCATTCGTCAAAAACATTAGAAATTCTGCCTCATCCTCCATCCCAACGCTCATTTACAATGACATTCCAGCTGTCAGCTCTTTGGACAAGGCCAATCTGCTTGCTGCACACTTTGCGGCTAGCTCAACACTCCCAGACTGTGCTTTGTCCCCGCCTACACTCGAGTGCGTCGAATCTACAATGGGACGAATCCACTTTCGCACTCGTGTAGTAGCAAGAGTACTCAAAGATCTCAACATGCATAAATCCGCTGGTCCAGATGGTATATCTCCCCTTCTTCTGAAGAGGTGTTCTTCTACGCTGGCAAAACCACTGCGTAAGCTTTTTCATCAGTCCTACTCTTTAGGACTCTTTCCGAGCAGATGGAAAACAGCATTTGTCCAGCCAGTCCCTAAAAAAGGCGAATCTTCTTCTCTATCCTCCTACAGACCCATTGCACTTACGTCCCTTCTTTCCAAGGTCATGGAAACGCTGATAAATCGTCAGCTCATGAAATATCTCGAAACACGAAAACTTCTCAATGACCGGCAATATGGTTTTCGTAGCAACAGGTCCACTGGTGATTTGATGGCATGTCTCACCGAAAAGTGGAACCAAAGCGTACATCAATCTGGCGAAAGCAAGTTAGTTGCACTTGATATTTCTAAAGCATTTGACAGAGTTTGGCATCAGGCTCTTTTGTCGAAAATGCGTGCTCTTGGGATCGATGACTCTCTTCTTCAATGGATTAGAAATTACCTTTCGGAACGTTCAATTCAAGTCGTCTTGGACGGTTTCAAGTCTGATATTCACAAAATAAATGCTGGTGTGCCCCAGGGCTCCGTTCTGTCTCCGACACTCTTTTTAATCTTCATTAACGATCTCTTGTCTGCTACTTCTAATCCAATTTATTCCTTTGCTGATGACAGCACTCTCTGCTTCTCATATTCGTTCCCGGACTCACGCCCCTGCTCTTCGGCTGTAGAACGGGAACGGCAGCGTATGTTAAGCTCATTAAATTCCGATATTAACAGCATAACCAACTGGGGAACTATCAACCGAGTAGAATTTAATGCTTCCAAAACTCAATGCTGTCTGCTGTCATTAAAGCGAAATTCAAATACCCAGCCATTATCCATGAATGGCACTTGCATCGTCGAAACCGATAAACTTTCCATTCTCGGTATGTGTATCAGTAACAACTTACGTTGGAATGACCACATATTCGATGTCGCCAAAAATGCTGCGAAATGTCTAGGTTTTCTCAAGCGATGTAAGAAATATTTTACCCCCTCTGATCTGGCCACAATATATAAGGCATTTATCCGCCCAAAATTGGAGTACAATGCCCACATCTGGTCAGGTGCTCCTAAAACATCTCTGCACCTGCTAGATAGGATTCAAAACCGTGCGATAAAACTAATTGGTGATACTAATATCAGTCAATCAATTGACACCCTCGAACACCGACGTAAAGTCTCCTGTCTCACTTTGTTTTATCGCTATTTCCACCACCAGTGCTCCATTGAAATTGCCAGTAGCATTCCGCCCATTCAAACTTTCAACCGTAACACCCGTCTCGCTAGGAATGCTCATCAGTATACCCTCAAGCCCATTTTCGGACGTACTCTTAAATATCGTGATTCTTTCCTAAGCCGTACAACTCGCTTATGGAATGCCCTGCCGACCTCTGTGTTTCCTGGTCGTTATAACTTGCAAACATTTAAAAACAATGTACATCGGTACCTGTCTTTTCTTCCTCCCTAAATTTCCTTCGCCCGCGCTGTGTACGAACATTTTAAGGGTACAAAATCCCTTGAGCGCGCGCCGATTATAAAAAAAAAAAAAAAAAAAAAAAGCATAAAATGACCCCAGCAGACCCCTAGTTGAGGAGTTGTAGCCATTTTAGTGTTTCGAATATTTTTTTCTGGTGCATAATATGACCCCCGCAGACGACTAGTTTAGGAGATATAGCCATTTTTGTGTTTTGAGTGTTTTTTTTTCCTGCTGCATAAAATGACCCCCGCAGACGCCTAGATTAGGAGAAATAGCCATTTTAGTGTTTTGATTTTTTTTTCTGGCGCATAAAATGACCCCCGCAGACCCCCAGTTCAGGACATATAACCATTTTAGTGTTTTAAATGTTTTTTTTCTGGTGCATCATATGACCCCTGCAAACCCCTAGTTTAGGAGATATAGCCATTTTGGTGTTTTGAATGTTTTTTTCTGGTGCATAATATAACCCTTGCAGATGACTAGTTTAGGAGATATAGCCATTTTAGTGTTTTGAATGTTTTTTTCTGGTACATAATATGACCCCGGCAGACTCCTAGTTTAGGAGATATAGCCATTTTAGTGTTTTGAATATTTTTTTCTGGTGCATAATATGACTCCCGCAGACGACTAGTTTAGGGGATATAGATATTTTAGTGTTTTATTTTTTTTTTTCTGGTGCATAAAATGACCCCCGCAGACCACCAGTTCAGGACATATAACCATTTTAGTGTTTTAAATGTTTTTTTCTGGTGCATCATATGACCCCTGCAAACCCCTAGTTTAGGTGATATAGCCATTTTAGTGTTTTGAATGTTTTTTTCTGGTGCATGATATGACCACCGCAGACGCCTAGTTTAAGAGATATAGCCATTTTAGTGTTTCGAATGTTTTTTTCTGGTGCATAACATGACGACCGCAGACAATAAGTTTAGGAGATATAGCCATTTTAGTGTTTTGAATTTTTTTTTTCTGGTGCATAATATGACCCCAGCAGACCCCTAGTTGAGGAGTTGTAGCCATTTTAGTGTTTCGAATATTTTTTTCTGGTGCATAATATGACCCCCGCAGACGACTAGTTTAGGAGATATAGCAATTTTTATGTTTTGAGTGTTTTTTTTTCCTGCTGCATAAAATGACCCCCGCAGACGCCTAGATTAGGAGAAATAGCCGGTTTAGTGTTTGGATTTTTTTTTTCTGGTGCATAAAATGACCCCCGCAGACCCCCAGTTCAGGATATATAACCATTTTAGTGTTTTAAATATTTTTTTTCTGGTGCATCATATGACCCCTGCAAACCCCTAGTTTAGGAGATATAGCCATTTTGGTGTTTTGAATGTTTTTTTCTGGTGCATAATATAACCCTTGCAGATGACTAGTTTAGGAGATATAGCCATTTTAGTGTTTTGAATGTTTTTTTCTGGTGCATAATATGACCCCCGCAGACGACTAGTTTAGGAGATATAGATATTTTAGTGTTTTGAATTTTTTTTTCTGGTGCATAAAATGACCCCCGCAGACCACCAGTTCAGGACATATAACCATTTTAGTGTTTTAAATGTTTTTTTCTGGTGCATCATATGACCCCTGCAAACCCCTAGTTTAGGTGATATAGCCATTTTAGTATTTTGAATGTTTTTTTCTGGTGCATAATATGACCACCGCAGACGCCTAGTTTAAGATATATTGTCATTTTAGTGTTTCGAATATTCTTTTCTGGTGCATAATATGACCCCCGCAGACGATTAGTTTAGGTGATAAAGCCATTTTAGGGTTTTATTGTTTTTTTTTCCTAAGCATAAAATGACCCCAGCAGACCCCTAGTTGAGGAGTTGTAGCCATTTTAGTGTTTCGAATATTTTTTTCTGGTGCATAATATGACCCCCGCAGACAACTAGTTTAGGAGATATAGCCATTTTTGTGTTTTGAGTGTTTTTTTTTTCCTGCTGCATAAAATGACCCCCGCAGACGCCTAGATTAGGAGAAATAGCCATTTTAGTGTTTTGATTTTTTTTTTCTGGCGCATAAAATGACCCCCGCAGACGACTAGTTCATGAGATTTAGAAATTTTTGTGTTTTGAATGTTTTTTTTCCTGCTGCATTAAATGACCCCCGCAAACGCCTAGTTTAGGAGATATAGCCATTTTAGTGTTTTGAATGTTTTTTCTGGTGCATAATATGACACCATCAGACCCCTAGTTGAGGACATATAGCTATTTTAGTGTTTTGAATTTTTTTTTCTGGTGCATAATATGACCCCCGCAGACACCTAGTTCAGGAGATATAGCCATTTTAGTGTTATGAATATTTTTTTCTGGTGCATAATATGACCCCCGCAGACGACGAGTTAAAGTTATAGCCATTTGTGTGTTTTGAATGTTTTTTTTTCCTGCTGCATAAAATGACCCCCGCAGACGACTAGCTTAGGAGAAATAGCCATTTTAGTGTTTGGATTTTTTTTTTCTGGTGCATAATATGGCACCAGCAGACCCCTAGTTGAGGAGATATAGCCATTTTAGTGTTTTGATTGTTTTTTTTCTGGTGCATAAAATGACCCCCGCAGACCCCTAGTTTATGAGATACAGCCATTTTAGTGTTTTGATTTTTTTTTTCTGGTGCATAATATGACAACCGCAGACGACTAGTTTAGGAGATACCACTATTTTTGTGTTTTGAATGTTTTTTTTCTGGTGCATAAAATGACCCCCGCAGACGTCTAACTTAGGATATATATCCATTTTAGTGTATGAATTTTTTTCTTTCTGATTTTGAAATTTTTTTTTCGTGTGCATAAAATGACCCCCGCAGACCGCTAATTTAGGGCAGATAGCCATTTTATTGTTTTGAATGTTTTTTTTCTGGTGCGTAAAATGACGCCCACAGACGATTAGTTTAGGAGATATAGCCATTTTAGTGTTTTGAATTTTTTTTTTGCTGGTGCATAAAATGACCCCCGCAGACCTCTAGTTTAGGGGATATAGCCACTTTAGTGTTTTGAATGTTTTTTTCTGGTGCATAATGTGACCCCCGCAGACGCCTAGCTTAGGAGATATGGCTATTTTTGCGTTTTGAATGATTTTTTGTGGTGCATAATATGGCACCAGCAGACACCTAGTTCAGGAGATATAGCCATTTTAGTGTTTTGATTGTTTTTCTTCTGGTGCATAAAATGACCCCCGCAGACCTCTAATTTAGGGGATATAGCCACTTTAGTGTTTTGAATGTTTTTTTCTGGTGCATAAAATGACCCCCGCAGACGCCTAGTTTAGGAGATATGGATATTTTAGCGTTTTGAATGTTTTTTTCTGGTGCATAATATGGCACCAGCAGACCCCTAGTTGAGGAGATATAGCCATTTTAGTGTTTTGATTGTTTTTTTTCTGGTGCATAAAATGACCCCCGCAGACCCCTAGTTTAGGAGATACAGCCATTTTAGTGTTCTGAATTTTTTTTTTCTGGTGCATAAAATGACCCCCGCAGACGCCTAGCCTATTAGATATAGCCAGTTTGTGTTTGGAGTTTTTTCTTTCTGATTTTGAGTTTTTCTTTTCGGGTGCATAAAATGACCTCCGCAGGCCGCTAGTTTAGGAGAGATAACCATTTTAATGTTTTGTATGTTTTTTTCTGGTGCATAAAATGACCCCCGCAGACGCCTAGCTAAGGATAAATAGCCATTTAAATGTTTGGATTTTTTTTTCTGGTGCATAATATGACGACCGCAGACGATTAGTTTATGAGATATAGCCATTTCAGTGTTTTCAATTTTTTTTTCTGGTGCATAAAATGACCCCCGCAGACGCCTAGCTTAGGAGAAATAGCCATTTTAGTGTTTGGATTTTTTTTTTCTGGTGCATAAAATGACCTCCGCTGACGATTAATTTAGGAGATATAGAAATTTTAGTGTCCTGAATGTTTTTTTTCTGGTGCATAAAATGACCCCCGCAGACGCCTAGCTTAGGAGAAATAGCCATTTAAGTGTTTGGATTTTTTTTTTCTGGTGCATAATATGACGACCGCAGACGATTAGTTTAGGAGATATAGCCATTTCAGTGTTTTGAATTTTTTTTTCTGGTGCATAAAATGACCCCCGCAGACGCCTAGCTTAGGAGAAATAGCCATTTTAGTGTTTGGATTTTTTTTTTTCTGGTGCATAAAATGACCTCCGCTGACGATTAATTTAGGAGATGTAGCCATTTTAGTGTGTTGAATGTTTTTTTCTGGTGCATAATATGACGAACGCAGACGATTAGTTTAGGAGATATAGCCATTTTAGTGTTTTGAATTTTCGTTTTCTGGTGCATAAAATGACCCCCGCAGACGCCTAGCTTAGGAGATATAGCCATTTTAATGTTTGGATTTTTTTCTTTCTGATTTTGAAATTTTTTTTTCGGGTGCATAAAATGACCCCGCAGACCGCTAGTTTAGGGGTTATAGCCATTTTAGTGTGTTGAATGTTTTTTTCTGGTGCATAATATGACGAACGCAGACGATTAGTTTAGGAGATATAGCCATTTTAGTGTTTTGAATTTTCTTTTTTTGGTGCATAATATGACCCCCGCAGACGTCTAGTTCAGGAGATATAGCTATTTTTGTGTTTTGAAAGTTTTTTTTCCTGCTGCATTAAATGACCCCCGCAGACGCCTAGTTTAGGAAATAGAGCCATTTTAGTGTTTTGAATGTGTTTTTCTGGTGCATAATATGACAACAGCAGACCCCTAGTTGAGGAGATATAGCCATTTTAGTGTTTTGGTTTTTTTTTTTTTCTGGTGCATAAAATGACCCCTGCAGACGTCTACCTTAGGAGATATAGCCATTTTAGTGTATGAATTTTTTTCTTTCTGATTTTGAAATTTGTTTTTCGTGTGCATAAAATGATCCCCGCAGACCGCTAATTTAGGGCAGATAGCCATTTTATTGTTTTTTTTCTGGTGCGTAAAATGACCCCTGCAGACCTCTAGTTTAGGAGATACAGCCATTTTAGTGTTTTGAATGTTTTTTTTCTGGTGCATAAAATGACCCTCGCAGACCGCTAGTTTAGGGGATATAGCCATTTTAGTGTTTTGATTGTTTTTTTTCTGGTGCATAAAATGACCCCCGCAGACCCCTAGTTTAGGAGATACAGGCATTTTAGTGTTTTGATTTTTTTTTTCCGGTGCTTTTTCGTGTGCATAAAATGACCCCCGCAAACCGCTAATTTAGGGCAGATAGCCATTTTATTGTTTTGAATGTTTTTTTTCTGGTGCGTAAAATGACTCCCGCAGACGCCTAGTTTAGGAGATGTATCCATTTTAATGTTTTGAATTTTTTTTTGCTGGTGCATAATATGACCCCCGCAGACGACTAGTTCATGAGATATAACCATTTTTGTGTTTTGAATGTTTTTTTTCCTGCTGCATTAAATGACCCCCGCAAACGCCTAGTTTAGGAGATATAGCCATTTTAGTGTTTTGAATGTTTTTTTCTGGTGCATAATATGACACCATCAGACCCCTAGTTGAGGACATATAGCCATTTTAGTGTTTTGAATGTTTTTTTTCTGGTGCGTAAAATGACCCCCACAGACGATTAGTTTAGGAGATATAGCCATTTTAGTGTTTTGAATTTTTTTTTTCTGGTGCATAAAATGACCCCCGCAGACCGCTAGTTTAGGGGATATAGGCATTTTAGTGTTTTGAATGTTTTTTTTCTGGTGCGTAAAATGACTCCCGCAGACGCCTAGTTTAGGAGATGTATCCATTTTAATGTTTTGAATTTTTTTTTGCTGGTGCATAATATGACCCCCGCAGACGACTAGTTCATGAGATATAGAAATTTTTGTGTTTTGAATGTTTTTTTTCCTGCTGCACTAAATGACCCCCGCAAACGCCTAGTTTAGGAGATATAGCCATTTTAGTGTTTTGAATGTTTTTTTCTGGTGCATAATATGACACCATCAGACCCCTAGTTGAGGACATATAGCCATTTTAGTGTTTTGAATTTTTTTTTCTGGTGCATAATATGACCCCCGCAGACACCTAGTTCAGGAGATATAACCATTTTAGTGTTATGAATATTTTTTTCTGGTGCATAATATAACCCCTGCAGACGACGAGTTTAGGAGTTATAGCCATTTGTGTGTTTTGAATGTTTTTTTTTCCTGCTGCATAAAATGACCCCCGCAGACGACTAGCTTAGGAGAAATAGCCATTTTAGTGTTTGGATTTTTTTTTTCTGGTGCATAATATGGCACCAGCAGACCCCTAGTTGAGGAGATATAGCCATTTTAGTGTTTTGATTGTTTTTTTTCTGGTGCATAAAATGACCCCCGCAGACCCCTAGTTTATGAGATACAGCCATTTTAGTGTTTTGATTTTTTTTTTCTGGTGCATAATATGACAACCGCAGACGACTAGTTTAGGATATACCACTAATTTTGTGTTTTGAATGTTTTTTTTCTGGTGCATAAAATGACCCCCGCAGACGTCTAACTTAGGATATATATCCATTTTAGTGTATGAATTTTTTTCTTTCTGATTTTGAAATTTTTTTTTCGTGTGCATATAATGACCCCCGCAGACCGCTAATTTAGGGCAGATAGCCATTTTATTGTTTTGAATGTTTTTTTTCTGGTGCGTTAAATGACCCCCACAGACGATTAGTTTAGGAGATATAGCCATTTTAGTGTTTTGAATTTTTTTTTTCTGGTGCATAAAATGACCCCCGCAGACCTCTAGTTTAGGGGATATAGCCACTTTAGTGTTTTGAATGTTTTTTTTCTGGTGCATAAAATGACCCCCGCAGACGCCTAGTTTAGGAGATATGGTTATTTTAGCGTTTTGAATGTTTTTTTCTGGTGCATAATATGGCACCAGCAGACCCCTAGTTGAGGAGATATAGCCATTTTAGTGTTTTGATTGTTTTTTTTCTGGTGCATAAAATGACCCCCGCAGACCTCTAGTTTAGGGGATATAGAAACTTTAGTGTTTTGAATGTTTCTTTCTGGTGCATAAAATGACAACCGCAGACGCCTAGTTTAGGAGATATGGCTATTTTAGCGTTTTGAATGTTTTTTTCTGGTGCATAATATGGCACCAGCAGACCCCTAGTTGAGGAGATATAGCCATTTTAGTGTTTTGATTGTTTTTTTTCTGGTGCATAAAATGACCCCCGCAGGCCCCTAGTTTAGGAGATACAACCATTTTAGTGTTTTGATTGTTTTTTTTCTGGTGCATAAAATGACCCCCGCAGACCTCTAGTTTAGGGGATATAGCCACTTTAGTGTTTTGAATGTTTTTTTCTGGTGCATAAAATGACCCCCGCAGACGCCTAGTTTAGGAGATATGGCTATTTTAGCGTTTTGAATGTTTTTTTCTGGTGCATAATATGGCACCAGCAGACCCCTAGTTGAGGAGATATAGCCATTTTAGTGTTTTGATTGTTTTTTTTCTGGTGCATAAAATGACCCCCGCAGACCCCTAGTTTAGGAGATACAGCCATTTTAGTGTTCTGAATTTTTTTTCTCTGGTGCATAAAATGACCCCCGCAGACGCCTAGCTTATTAGATATAGCCAGTTTGTGTTTGGAGTTTTTTCTTTCTGATTTTGAGTTTTTCTTTTCGGGTGCATAAAATGACCTCCGCAGACCGCTAGTTTAGGAGATATAACCATTTTAATGTTTTGTATGTTTTTTTCTGGTGCATAAAATGACCCCCCCGGAGACGCCTAGCTAAGGAGAAATAGCCATTTAAATGTTTGGATTTTTTTTTTCTGGTGCATAATATGACGACCGCAGACGATTAGTTTAGGAGATATAGCCATTTCAGTGTTTTGAATTTTTTTTTCTGGTGCATAAAATGACCCCCGCAGACGCCTAGCTTAGGAGAAATAGCCATTTTAGTGTTTAGATTTTTTTTTTCTGGTGCATAAAATGACCTCCGCTGACGATTAATTTAGGAGATATAGCCATTTTAGTGTGTTGAATGTTTTTTTCTGGTGCATAATATGACGAACGCAGACGATTAGTTTAGGAGATAAAGCCATTTTAGTGTTTTGAATTTTCTTTTTCTGGTGCATAAAATGACCCCCGCAGACGCCTAGCTTAGGAGATATAGCCATTTTAATGTTTGGATTTTTTTCTTTCTGATTTTGAAATTTTTTTTTCGATTGCATAAAATGACCCCGCACACCGCTAGTTTAGGGGATATAGCCATTTTAGTGTTTTGAATGTCTTTTTTCTGGTGCATAAAATGACCCCCGCAGAGGCCTAGTTTATTAGATATAGCCATTTTAGTGTTTTGAATTTTCTTTCCTGGTGCATAATATGACCCCCGCAGACGTCTAGTTCAGGAGATATAGCTATTTTTGTGTTTTGAAAGTTTTTTTTCCTGCTGCATTAAATGACCCCCGCAGACGCCTTGTTTAGGAAATACAGCCATTTTAGTGTTTTGAATGTGTTTTTCTGGTGCATAATATGACAACAGCAGACCCCTAGTGGAGGAGATATAGCCATTTTAGTGTTTTGGGTTTTTTTTTTTTTCTGGTGCATAAAATGACCCCTGCAGACGTCGACCTTAGGAGATATAGTCATTTTAGTGTATGAATTTTTTTCTTTCTGATTTTGAAATTTTTTTTTCGTGTGCATAAAATGATCCCCGCAGACCGCTAATTTAGGGCAGATAGCCATTTTATTGTTTTTTTTCTGGTGCGTAAAATGACCCCTGCAGACCCCTAGTTTAGGAGATACAGCCATTTTAGTGTTTTGAATGTTTTTTTTCTGGTGCATAAAATGACTCCCGCAGACGCTTAGTTTAGGAGATATAGCCATTTTTGTGTTTTGAATGTTTTTTTTCCTGCTGCATTAAATGACCCCCGCAGACGCCTAGTTTAGGAGATATGGCCATTTTAGTGTTTTGAATGTTTTTTTCTGGTGCATGATATGGCACCAGCAGACCCCTAGTTGAGGAGATATAGCCATTTTAGTGTTTTGATTGTTTTTTTTCTGGTGCATAAAATGACCCCCGCAGACCCCTAGTTTAGGAGATACAGCCATTTTAGTGTTTTGATTGTTTTTTTTCTGGTGCATAAAATGACCCCCGCAGACCTCTAGTTTAGGGGATATAGCCACTTTAGTGTTTTGAATGTTTTTTCTGGTGCATAAAATGACCCCCGCAGACGCCTAGTTTAGGAGATATGGCTATTTTAGCGTTTTGAATGTTTTTTTCTGGTGCATAATATGGCACCAGCAGACCCCTAGTTGAGGAGATATAGCCATTTTAGTGTTTTGATTGTTTTTTTTCTGGTGCATAAAATGACCCCCGCAGACCCCTAGTTTAGGAGATACAGCCATTTTAGTGTTCTGAATTTTTTTTCTCTGGTGCATAAAATGACCCCCGCAGACGCCTAGCTTATTAGATATAGCCAGTTTGTGTTTGGAGTTTTTTCTTTCTGATTTTGAGTTTTTCTTTTCGGGTGCATAAAATGACCTCCGCAGACCGCTAGTTTAGGAGATATAACCATTTTAATGTTTTGTATGTTTTTTTCTGTTGCATAAAATGACCCCCCCGGAGACGCCTAGCTAAGGAGAAATAGCCATTTAAATGTTTGGATTTTTTTTTTCTGGTGCATAATATGACGACCGCAGACGATTAGTTTAGGAGATATAGCCATTTCAGTGTTTTGAATTTTTTTTTCTGGTGCACAAAATGACCCCCGCAGACGCCTAGCTTAGGAGAAATAGCCATTTTAGTGTTTGGATTTTTTTTTTCTGGTGCATAAAATGACCTCCGCTGACGATTAATTTAGGAGATATAGCCATTTTAGTGTGTTGAATGTTTTTTTCTGGTGCATAATATGACGAACGCAGACGATTAGTTTAGGAGATAAAGCCATTTTAGTGTTTTGAATTTTCTTTTTCTGGTGCATAAAATGACCCCCACAGACGCCTAGCTTAGGAGATATAGCCATTTTAATGTTTGTATTTTTTTCTTTCTGATTTTGAAATTTTTTTTTCGATTGCATAAAATGACCCCGCAGACCGCTAGTTTAGGGGATATAGCCATTTTAGTGTTTTGAATGTCTTTTTTCTGGTGCATAAAATGACCCCCGCAGAGGCCTAGTTTATTAGATATAGCCATTTTAGTGTTTTGAATTTTCTTTCCTGGTGCATAATATGACCCCCGCAGACGTCTAGTTCAGGAGATATAGCTATTTTTGTGTTTTGAAAGTTTTTTTTCCTGCTGCATTAAATGACCCCCGCAGACGCCTAGTTTAGGAAATACAGCCATTTTAGTGTTTTGCATGTGTTTTTCTGGTGCATAATATGACAACAGCAGACCCCTAGTGGAGGAGATTTAGCCATTTTAGTGTTTTGGGTTTTTTTTTTTTCTGGTGCATAAAATGACCCCTGCAGACGTCGACCTTAGGAGATATAGTCATTTTAGTGTATGAATTTTTTTCTTTCTGATTTTGAAATTTTTTTTTCGTGTGCATAAAATGATCCCCGCAGACCGCTAATTTAGGGCAGATAGCCATTTTATTGTTTTTTTTCTGGTGCGTAAAATGACCCCTGCAGACCCCTAGTTTAGGAGATACAGCCATTTTAGTGTTTTGAATGTTTTTTTTCTGGTGCATAAAATGACCGCCGCAGACCGCTAGTTTAGGGGATATAGCCATTTTAGTGTTTTGAATGTTTTTTTTCTGGTGCATAAAATGACTCCCGCAGACGCTTAGTTTAGGAGATATAGCCATTTTTGTGTTTTGAATGTTTTTTTTCCCGCTGCATTAAATGACCCCCGCAGACGCCTAGTTTAGGAGATACAGCCATTTTAGTGTTTTGAATGTTTTTTTTCTGGTGCATAAAATGACCGCCGCAGACCGCTAGTTTAGGGGATATAGCCATTTTAGTGTTTTGAATGTTTTTTTTCTGGTGCATAAAATGACTCCCGCAGACGCTTAGTTTAGGAGATATAGCCATTTTTGTGTTTTGAATGTTTTTTTTCCCGCTGCATTAAATGACCCCCGCAGACGCCTAGTTTAGGAGATATGGCTATTTTAGCGTTTTGAATGTTTTTTTCTGGTGCATAATATGGCACCAGCAGACCCCTAGTTGAGGAGATATAGCCATTTTAGTGTTTTGATTGTTTTTTTTCTGGTGCATAAAATGACCCCCGCAGGCCCCTAGTTTAGGAGATACAACCATTTTAGTGTTTTGATTGTTTTTTTTCTGGTGCATAAAATGACCCCCGCAGACCTCTAGTTTAGGGGATATAGCCACTTTAGTGTTTTGAATGTTTTTTTCTGGTGCATAAAATGACCCCCGCAGACGCCTAGTTTAGGAGATATGGCTATTTTAGCGTTTTGAATGTTTTTTTCTGGTGCATAATATGGCACCAGCAGACCCCTAGTTGAGGAGATATAGCCATTTTAGTGTTTTGATTGTTTTTTTTCTGGTGCATAAAATGACCCCCGCAGACCCCTAGTTTAGGAGATACAGCCATTTTAGTGTTCTGAATTTTTTTTCTCTGGTGCATAAAATGACCCCCGCAGACGCCTAGCTTATTAGATATAGCCAGTTTGTGTTTGGAGTTTTTTCTTTCTGATTTTGAGTTTTTCTTTTCGGGTGCATAAAATGACCTCCGCAGACCGCTAGTTTAGGAGATATAACCATTTTAATGTTTTGTATGTTTTTTTCTGGTGCATAAAATGACCCCCCCGGAGACGCCTAGCTAAGGAGAAATAGCCATTTAAATGTTTGGATTTTTTTTTTCTGGTGCATAATATGACGACCGCAGACGATTAGTTTAGGAGATATAGCCATTTCAGTGTTTTGAATTTTTTTTTCTGGTGCATAAAATGACCCCCGCAGACGCCTAGCTTAGGAGAAATAGCCATTTTAGTGTTTAGATTTTTTTTTTCTGGTGCATAAAATGACCTCCGCTGACGATTAATTTAGGAGATATAGCCATTTTAGTGTGTTGAATGTTTTTTTCTGGTGCATAATATGACGAACGCAGACGATTAGTTTAGGAGATAAAGCCATTTTAGTGTTTTGAATTTTCTTTTTCTGGTGCATAAAATGACCCCCGCAGACGCCTAGCTTAGGAGATATAGCCATTTTAATGTTTGGATTTTTTTCTTTCTGATTTTGAAATTTTTTTTTCGATTGCATAAAATGACCCCGCACACCGCTAGTTTAGGGGATATAGCCATTTTAGTGTTTTGAATGTCTTTTTTCTGGTGCATAAAATGACCCCCGCAGAGGCCTAGTTTATTAGATATAGCCATTTTAGTGTTTTGAATTTTCTTTCCTGGTGCATAATATGACCCCCGCAGACGTCTAGTTCAGGAGATATAGCTATTTTTGTGTTTTGAAAGTTTTTTTTCCTGCTGCATTAAATGACCCCCGCAGACGCCTTGTTTAGGAAATACAGCCATTTTAGTGTTTTGAATGTGTTTTTCTGGTGCATAATATGACAACAGCAGACCCCTAGTGGAGGAGATATAGCCATTTTAGTGTTTTGGGTTTTTTTTTTTTTCTGGTGCATAAAATGACCCCTGCAGACGTCGACCTTAGGAGATATAGTCATTTTAGTGTATGAATTTTTTTCTTTCTGATTTTGAAATTTTTTTTTCGTGTGCATAAAATGATCCCCGCAGACCGCTAATTTAGGGCAGATAGCCATTTTATTGTTTTTTTTCTGGTGCGTAAAATGACCCCTGCAGACCCCTAGTTTAGGAGATACAGCCATTTTAGTGTTTTGAATGTTTTTTTTCTGGTGCATAAAATGACTCCCGCAGACGCTTAGTTTAGGAGATATAGCCATTTTTGTGTTTTGAATGTTTTTTTTCCTGCTGCATTAAATGACCCCCGCAGACGCCTAGTTTAGGAGATATGGCCATTTTAGTGTTTTGAATGTTTTTTTCTGGTGCATGATATGGCACCAGCAGACCCCTAGTTGAGGAGATATAGCCATTTTAGTGTTTTGATTGTTTTTTTTCTGGTGCATAAAATGACCCCCGCAGACCCCTAGTTTAGGAGATACAGCCATTTTAGTGTTTTGATTGTTTTTTTTCTGGTGCATAAAATGACCCCCGCAGACCTCTAGTTTAGGGGATATAGCCACTTTAGTGTTTTGAATGTTTTTTCTGGTGCATAAAATGACCCCCGCAGACGCCTAGTTTAGGAGATATGGCTATTTTAGCGTTTTGAATGTTTTTTTCTGGTGCATAATATGGCACCAGCAGACCCCTAGTTGAGGAGATATAGCCATTTTAGTGTTTTGATTGTTTTTTTTCTGGTGCATAAAATGACCCCCGCAGACCCCTAGTTTAGGAGATACAGCCATTTTAGTGTTCTGAATTTTTTTTCTCTGGTGCATAAAATGACCCCCGCAGACGCCTAGCTTATTAGATATAGCCAGTTTGTGTTTGGAGTTTTTTCTTTCTGATTTTGAGTTTTTCTTTTCGGGTGCATAAAATGACCTCCGCAGACCGCTAGTTTAGGAGATATAACCATTTTAATGTTTTGTATGTTTTTTTCTGTTGCATAAAATGACCCCCCCGGAGACGCCTAGCTAAGGAGAAATAGCCATTTAAATGTTTGGATTTTTTTTTTCTGGTGCATAATATGACGACCGCAGACGATTAGTTTAGGAGATATAGCCATTTCAGTGTTTTGAATTTTTTTTTCTGGTGCACAAAATGACCCCCGCAGACGCCTAGCTTAGGAGAAATAGCCATTTTAGTGTTTGGATTTTTTTTTTCTGGTGCATAAAATGACCTCCGCTGACGATTAATTTAGGAGATATAGCCATTTTAGTGTGTTGAATGTTTTTTTCTGGTGCATAATATGACGAACGCAGACGATTAGTTTAGGAGATAAAGCCATTTTAGTGTTTTGAATTTTCTTTTTCTGGTGCATAAAATGACCCCCACAGACGCCTAGCTTAGGAGATATAGCCATTTTAATGTTTGTATTTTTTTCTTTCTGATTTTGAAATTTTTTTTTCGATTGCATAAAATGACCCCGCAGACCGCTAGTTTAGGGGATATAGCCATTTTAGTGTTTTGAATGTCTTTTTTCTGGTGCATAAAATGACCCCCGCAGAGGCCTAGTTTATTAGATATAGCCATTTTAGTGTTTTGAATTTTCTTTCCTGGTGCATAATATGACCCCCGCAGACGTCTAGTTCAGGAGATATAGCTATTTTTGTGTTTTGAAAGTTTTTTTTCCTGCTGCATTAAATGACCCCCGCAGACGCCTAGTTTAGGAAATACAGCCATTTTAGTGTTTTGCATGTGTTTTTCTGGTGCATAATATGACAACAGCAGACCCCTAGTGGAGGAGATTTAGCCATTTTAGTGTTTTGGGTTTTTTTTTTTTCTGGTGCATAAAATGACCCCTGCAGACGTCGACCTTAGGAGATATAGTCATTTTAGTGTATGAATTTTTTTCTTTCTGATTTTGAAATTTTTTTTTCGTGTGCATAAAATGATCCCCGCAGACCGCTAATTTAGGGCAGATAGCCATTTTATTGTTTTTTTTCTGGTGCGTAAAATGACCCCTGCAGACCCCTAGTTTAGGAGATACAGCCATTTTAGTGTTTTGAATGTTTTTTTTCTGGTGCATAAAATGACCGCCGCAGACCGCTAGTTTAGGGGATATAGCCATTTTAGTGTTTTGAATGTTTTTTTTCTGGTGCATAAAATGACTCCCGCAGACGCTTAGTTTAGGAGATATAGCCATTTTTGTGTTTTGAATGTTTTTTTTCCCGCTGCATTAAATGACCCCCGCAGACGCCTAGTTTAGGAGATATGGCCATTTTAGTGTTTTGAATGTTTTTTTCTGGTGCATGATATGGCACCAGCAGACCCCTAGTTGAGGAGATATTGCCATCTTAGTGTTTTGATTGTTTTTTTTCTGGTGCATAAAATGACTCCCGCAGACCCCCAGTTTAGGAGATACAGCCATTTTAGTGTTTTGATTTTTTTTTTCTGGTGCATAATATGACCCCCGCAGACGACTAGTTTAAGAGATACCACTAATTTTGTGTTTTGAATGTTTTTTTTCTGGTGCATAAAATGACCCCCGAAAACCGCTAATTTAGGGCAGATAGCCATTTTATTGTTTTGAATGTTTTTTTTCTGGTGCGTAAAATGACCCCCACAGACGATTAGTTTAGGAGATATAGCCATTTTAGTGTTTTGAATTTTTTTTTTCTGGTGCATAAAATAACCCCCGCAGACCGCTAGTTTAGGGGATATAGGCATTTTAGTGTTTTGAATGTTTTTTTTCTGGTGCATAAAATGACTCCCGCAGACGCCTAGTTTAGGAGATGTATCCATTTTAATGTTTTGAATTTTTTTTTGCTGGTGCATAATATGACCCCCGCAGACGACTAGTTCATGAGATATAACCATTTTTGTGTTTTGAATGTTTTTTTTCCTGCTGCATTAAATGACCCCCGCAAACGCCTAGTTTAGGAGATATAGTCATTTTAGTGTTTTGAATGTTTTTTTCTGGTGCATAATATGACACCATCAGACCCCTAGTTGAGGACATATAGCCATTTCAGTGTTTTGAATGTTTTTTTTCTGGTGCGTAAAATGACCCCCACAGACGATTAGTTTAGGAGATATAGCCATTTTAGTGTTTTGAATTTTTTTTTTCTGGAGCATAAAATGACCCCCGCAGACCGCTAGTTTAGGGGATATAGGCATTTTAGTGTTTTGAATGTTTTTTTTCTGGTGCATAAAATGACTCCCGCAGACGCCTAGTTTAGGAGATGTATCCATTTTAATGTTTTGAAATTTTTTTTGCTGGTGCATAATATGACCCCCGCAGACGACTAGTTCATGAGATATAGCCATTTTTGTGTTTTGAATGTTTTTTTTCCTGCTGCATTAAATGACCCCCGCAAACGCCTAGTTTAGGAGATATAGCCATTTTAGTGTTTTGAATGTTTTTTTCTGGTGCATAATATGACACCATCAGACCCCTAGTTGAGGACATATAGCCATTTTAGTGTTTTGAATTTTTTTTTCTGGTGCATAATATGACCCCCGCAGACACCTAGTTCAGGAGATATAGCCATTTTAGTGAGATGAATATTTTTTTCTGGTGCATAATATGACCCCCGCAGACGACGAGTTTAGGAGTTATAGCCATTTTTGTGTTTTGAATGTTTTTTTTTCCTGCTGCATAAAATGACCCCCGCAGACGACTAGCTTAGGAGAAATATCCATTTTAGTGTTTGGATTTTTTTTTTCTGGTGCATAATATGGCACCAGCAGACCCCTAGTTGAGGAGATATAGCCATTTTAGTGTTTTGATTGTTTTTTTTCTGGTGCATAAAATGACCCCCGCAGACGCCTAGTTTAGGAAATACAGCCATTTTAGTGTTTTGAATGTGTTTTTCTGGTGCATAATATGACAACAGCAGACCCCTAGTGGAGGAGATATAGCCATTTTAGTGTTTTGGGTTTTTTTTTTTTTCTGGTGCATAAAATGACCCCTGCAGACGTCTACCTTAGGAGATATAGTCATTTTAGTGAATGAATTTTTTTCTTTCTGATTTTGAAATTTTTTTTTCGTGTGCATAAAATGATCCCCGCAGACCGCTAATTTAGGGCAGATAGCCATTTTATTGTTTTTTTTCTGGTGCGTAAAATGACCCCTGCAGACCCCTAGTTTAGGAGATACAGCCATTTTAGTGTTTTGAATGTTTTTTTTCTGGTGCTTAAAATGACCGCCGCAGACCGCTAGTTTAGGGGATATAGCCATTTTAGTGTTTTGAATGTTTTTTTTCTGGTGCATAAAATGACTCCCGCAGACGCTTAGTTTAGGAGATATAGCCATTTTTGTGTTTTGAATGTTTTTTTTCCTGCTGCATTAAATGACCCCCGCAGACGCCTAGTTTAGGAGATATGGCCATTTTAGTGTTTTGAATGTTTTTTTCTGGTGCATGATATGGCACCAGCAGACCCCTAGTTGAGGAGATATTGCCATTTTAGTGTTTTGATTGTTTTTTTTCTGGTGCATAAAATGACCCCCGCAGACCCCCAGTTTAGGAGATACAGCCATTTTAGTGTTTTGGTTTTTTTTTTCTGGTGCATAATATGACCCCCGCAGACGACTAGTTTAAGAGATACCACTAATTTTGTGTTTTGAATGTTTTTTTTCTGGTGCATAAAATGACCCCCGAAAACCGCTAATTTAGAGCAGATAGCCATTTTATTGTTTTGAATGTTTTTTTTTCTGGTGCGTAAAATGACCCCCACAGACGATTAGTTTAGGAGATATAGCCATTTTAGTGTTTTGAATTTTTTTTTTCTGGAGCATAAAATGACCCCCGCAGACCGCTAGTTTAGGGGATATAGGCATTTTAGTGTTTTGAATGTTTTTTTTCTGGTGCATAAAATGACTCCCGCAGACGCCTAGTTTAGGAGATGTATCCATTTTAATGTTTTGAATTTTTTTTTGCTGGTGCATAATATGACCCCCGCAGACGACTAGTTCATGAGATATAGCCATTTTTGTGTTTTGAATTTTTTTTTTCCTGCTGCATTAAATGACCCCCGCAAACGCCTAGTTTAGGAGATATAGCCATTTTAGTGTTTTGAATGTTTTTTTCTGGTGCATAATATGACACCATCAGACCCCTAGTTGAGGACATATAGCCATTTTAGTGTTTTGAATTTTTTTTTCTGGTGCATAATATGACCCCCGCAGACACCTAGTTCAGGAGATATAGCCATTTTAGTGTGATGAATATTTTTTTCTGGTGCATAATATGACCCCCGCAGACGACGAGTTTAGGATATACCACTAATTTTGTGTTTTGAATGTTTTTTTTCTGGTGCATAAAATGACCCCCGCAGACGACTAGCTTAGGAGAAATATCCATTTTAGTGTTTGGATTTTTTTTTTCTGGTGCATAATATGGCACCAGCAGACCCCTAGTTGAGGAGATATAGCCATTTTAGTGTTTTGATTGTTTTTTTTCTGGTGCATAAAATGACCCCCGCAGACCCCTAGTTTATGAGATACAGCCATTTTAGTGTTTTGATTTTTTTTTTCTGGTGCATAATATGACAACCGCAGACGACTAGTTTAGGATATACCACTAATTTTGTGTTTTGAATGTTTTTTTTCTGGTGCATAAAATGACCCCCGCAGACGTCTAACTTAGGATATATATCCATTTTAGTGTATGAATTTTTTTCTTTCTGATTTTGAAATTTTTTTTTCGTGTGCATAAAATGACCCCCGCAGACCGCTAATTTAGGGCAGATAGCCATTTTATTGTTTTGAATGTTTTTTTTCTGGTGCGTAAAATGACCCCCACAGACGATTAGTTTAGGAGATATAGCCATTTTAGTGTTTTGAATTTTTTTTTCTGGTGCATAAAATGACCCCCGCAGACCTCTAGTTTAGGGGATATTGCCACTTTAGTGTTTTGAATGTTTTTTTTCTGGTGCATAAAATGACCCCCGCAGACGCCTAGTTTAGGCGATATGGTTATTTTAGCGTTTTGAATGTTTTTTTCTGGTGCATAATATGGCACCAGCAGACCCCTAGTTGAGGAGATATAGCCATTTTAGTGTTTTGATTGTTTTTTTTCTGGTGCATAAAATGACCCCCGCAGACGCCTAGCTTAGGAGAAATAGCCATTTTAGTGTTTGGATTTTTTTTTTCTGGTGCATAATATGACGACCGCAGACGATTAGTTTAGGAGATATAGCCATTTCAGTGTTTTGAATTTTTTTTTTCTGGTGCATAAAATGACCCCCGCAGACGCCTAGCTTAGGAGAAGTAGCCATTTTAGTGTTTGGATTTTTTTTTTCTGATGCATAAAATGACCTCCGCAGACGATTAGTTTAGGAGATGTAGCAATTTTAGTGTTTTGAATGTTTTTTTCTGGTGCATAATATGACGACCGCAGACGATTAGTTTAGGAGATAGAGCCATTTTAGTGTTTGGATTTTTTTCTTTCTGATTTTGAAATTTTTTTTTCGGGTGCATAAAATGACCCCCGCAGAAGCCTATTTTATTAGATATAGCCATTTTAGTGTTTTGAATTCTCTTTCCTGGTGCATAATATGACCCCCGCAGACGTCTAGTTCAGGAGATATAGCTATTTTTATGTTTTGAATGTTTTTTTTCCTGCTGCATTAAATTACCCCCGCAAACGCCTAATTTAGGAGATATAGCCATTTTAGTGTTTTGAATGTTTTTTTCTGGTGCATAGTATGACACCAGCAGACCCCTAGTTGAGGAGATATAGCCATTTTAGTGTTTTGATTGTTTTTTTTCTGGTGCATAAAATGACCCCCGTAGACCCCTAGTTTAGGAGATACAGCCATTTTAGTGTTTTGATCTTTTTTTCTGGTGCATAATATGACCCCCGCAGACCCCAGTTCAGGAGATATAGCTATTTTAGTGTTATGAATATTTTTTTCTGGTGCATAATATGACCCCCGCAGACGAAGAGTTTAGGAGTTATAGCCATTTTTGTGTTTTGAATGTTTTTTTTTCCTGCTGCATAAAATGACCGCCGCAGACGCCTAGCTTAGGAGAAATAGCCATTTTAGTGTGTGGATTTTTTTTTTCTGGTGCATAATATGACGACCGCAGACGATAAGTTTAGGAGATATAGCCATTTTAGTGTTCTGAATTTTTTTTTTCTGGTGCATAAAATAACCCCCGCAGACGCCTAGCTTATTAGATATAGCCATTTTGCGTTGGGAGTTTTTTCTTTCTGATTTTGAGTTTTTTTTTCGGGTGCATAAAATGACCCCCGCAGACCACCAGTTTAGGAGATATAGCCATTTTAATGTTATGAATGTTTTTTTCTGGTGCATAAAATGACCCCCGCTGACGCCTTCTTTAGGAGATATAGCAATTTTAGTGTTTTGAATGTTTTTTTCTGGTGCATAATATGACACAAGCGGACCCCTAGTTGAGGAGATATAGCCATTTTAGTGTTTTGATTGTTTTTTTTCTGGTGCATTAAATGACCCCCGCAGACCCCTAGTTTAGGAGATACAGCCATTTAAGTGTTTTGATTTTTTTTTTCTGGTGCATAAAATGACCTCCGCAGACCCCTAGTTTAGGAGATACAGCCATTTTAGTTTTTGATTTTTTTTTTCTGGTGCATAATATGACCCCCGCAGACGACTAGTTTAGGAGATACCACTAATTTTGTGTTTTGAATGTTTTTTTTCTGGTGCATAAAATGACCCCCGCAGACATCTAACTTAGGATATATATCCATTTTAGTGTATGAATTTTTTTCTTTCTGATTTTGAAATTTTTTTTTCGTGTGCATAAAATGACCCCCGCAGACCGCTAATTTAGGGCAGATAGCCATTTTATTGTTTTGAATGTTTTTTTTCTGGTGCGTAAAATGACCCCCACAGACGATTAGTTTAGGAGATATAGCCATTTTAGTGTTTTGAATTTTTTTTTTCTGGTGCATAAAATGACCCCCGCAGACCGCTAGTTTAGGGGATATAGGCATTTTAGTGTTTTGAATGTTTTTTTTCTGGTGCATAAAATGACTCCCGCAGACGCCTAGTTTAGGAGATATATCCATTTTAATGTTTTGAATTTTTTTTATGGTGCATAATATGACCCCCGCAGGCGACTAGTTCATGAGATATAGCCATTTTAGTGTTATGAATATTTTTTTCTGGTGCATAATATGACCCCTGCAGACGTCTAGTTCAGGAGATAAAGCTATTTTTATGTTTTGAATGTTCTTTTTCCTGCTGCATTAAATGACCCCCGCAGACGCCTAGTTTAGGAGATATAGCCATTTTAGTGTTTTGAATGTTTTTTTCTGGTGCATAATATGACACCAGCAGACCCCTAGTTGAGGAGATATAGAAATTTTAGTGTTTTGCATTTTTTTTTCTGGTGCATAATATGACCCCCGCAGACACCTAGTTCAGGAGATATAGCCATTTTAGTGTTATGAATATTTTTTTCTGGTGCATAATATGACCCCCGCAGACGACGAGTTTAGGAGTTATAGCCATTTTTGTGTTTTGAATGTTTTTTTTTCCTGAAGCATAAAATGACCCCCGCAGACGCCTAGCTTAGGAGAAATAGCCATTTTAGTGTTTGGATTTTTTTTTCTGGTGCATAATATGACGACCGCAGACGATTAGTTTAGGAGATATAGCCATTTAAGTGTTTTGAATTTTTTCTTTCTGGTGCATAAAATGACCCCCGCAGACGCCTAGCTTAGGAGAAGTAGCCATTTTAGTGTTTGGATTTTTTTTTTCTGATGCATAAAATGACCTCCGCTGACGATTAGTTTAGGAGATGTAGCCATTTTAGTGTTTTAAATGTTTTTTTCTGGTGCATAATATGACGACCGCAGACGATTAGTTTAGGAGATATAGCCATTTTAGTGTTTTGAATTTTCTTTTTCTGGTGCATAAAATGACCCCCGCAGACGCCTAGCTTAGGAGATATAGCCATTTTAGTGTTTGGATTTTTTTCTTTCTGACTTTGAAATTTTTTTTTCGGGTGCATAAAATGACCCCCGCAGAAGCCTATTTTATTAGATATAGCCATTTTAGTGTTTTGAATTCTCTTTCCTGGTGCATAATATGACCCCCGCGGACGTCTAGTTCAGGAGATATAGCCATTTTAATGTTTTGAATGTTTTTTTCTGGTGCATAAAATGACCCCCGCTGACGCCTTCTTTAGGAGATATAGCAATTTTAGTGTTCTGAATGTTTTTTTCTGGTGCATAATATGACACAAGCGGACCCCTAGTTGAGGAGATATAGCCATTTTAGTGTTTTGATTGTTTTTTTTCTGGTGCATTAAATGACCCCCGCAGACCCCTAGTTTAGGAGATACAGCCATTTAAGTGTTTTGATTTTTTTTTTCTGGTGCATAAAATGACCTCCGCAGACCCCTAGTTTAGGAGATATAACCATTTTAGTGTTTTGAATTTTTTTTTCGGGTGCATAATATGACCCCCGCAGAAGCCTATTTTATTAGATATAGCCATTTTAGTGTTTTGAATTCACTTTCCTGGTGCATAATATGACCCCTGCAGACGTCTAGTTCAGGAGATATAGCTAGTTTTGTGTTTTGAATGTTTTTTTTCCTGCTGCATTAAATGATCCCCGCAGACGCCTAGTTTAGGAGATATAGCCATTTTAGTGTTTTGATTGTTTTTTTTCTGGTGCATAAAATGATCCCCGCAGACCCCTAGTTTAGGAGATACAGCCATTTTAGTTTTTGATTTTTTTTTTCTGGTGCATAATATGACCCCCGCAGACGACTAGTTTAGGAGATACCACTAATTTTGTGTTTTGAATGTTTTTTTTCTGGTGCATAAAATGACCCCCGCAGACATCTAACTTAGGATATATATCCATTTTAGTGTATGAATTTTTTTCTTTCTGATTTTGAAATTTTTTTTTCGTGTGCATAAAATGACCCCCGCAGACCGCTAATTTAGGGCAGATAGCCATTTTATTGTTTTGAATGTTTTTTTTCTGGTGCGTAAAATGACCCCCACAGACGATTAGTTTAGGAGATATAACCATTTTAGTGTTTTGAATTTTTTTTTTCTGGTGCATAAAATGACCCCCGCAGACCGCTAGTTTAGGGGATATAGGCATTTTAGTGTTTTGAATGTTTTTTTTCTGGTGCATAAAATGACTCCCGCAAGACCCCTAGTTGAGGAGATATAGAAATTTTAGTGTTTTGCATTTTTTTTTATGGTGCATAATATGACCCCCGCAGGCGACTAGTTCATGAGATATAGCCATTTTAGTGTTATGAATATTTTTTTCTGGTGCATAATATGACCCCTGCAGACGTCTAGTTCAGGAGATATAGCTATTTTTATGTTTTGAATGTTTTTTTTCCTGCTGCATTAAATGACCCCCGCAGACGCCTAGTTTAGGAGATATAGCCATTTTAGTGTTTTGAATGTTTTTTTCTGGTGCATAATATGACACCAGCAGACCCCTAGTTGAGGAGATATAGAAATTTTAGTGTTTTGCATTTTTTTTTCTGGTGCATAATATGACCCCCGCAGACACCTAGTTCAGGAGATATAGCCATTTTAGTGTTATGAATATTTTTTTCTGGTGCATAATATGACCCCCGCAGACGACGAGTTTAGGAGTTATAGCCATTTTTGTGTTTTGAATGTTTTTTTTCCTGAAGCATAAAATGACCCCCGCAGACGCCTAGCTTAGGAGAAATAGCCATTTTAGTGTTTGGATTTTTTTTTTCTGGTGCATAATTTGACGACCGCAGACGATTAGTTTAGGAGATATAGCCATTTCAGTGTTTTGAATTTTTTCTTTCTGGTGCATAAAATGACCCACGCAGACGCCTAGCTTAGGAGACGTAGCCATTTTAGTGTTTGGATTTTTTTTTTCTGATGCATAAAATGACCTCCGCTGACGATTAGCTTAGGAGATGTAGCCATTTTAGTGTTTTGAATGTTTTTTTCTGGTGCATAATATGACGACCGCAGACGATTAGTTTAGGAGATATAGCCATTTTAGTGTTTTGAATTTTCTTTTTCTGGTGCAAAAAATGACCCCCGCAGACGCCTAGCTTAGGAGATATAGCCATTTTAGTGTTTGGATTTTTTTCTTTCTGACTTTGAAATTTTTTTTTCGGGTGCATAAAATGACCCCCGCAGAAGCCTATTTTATTAGATATAGCCATTTTAGTGTTTTGAATTCTCTTTCCTGGTGCATAATATGACCCCCGCAGACGTCTAGTTCAGGAGATATAGCTATTTTTGTGTTTTGAATGTTTTTTTTCTGGTGCATAAAATGACCGCCGTAGACCCCTAGTTTAAGAGATACAGCCATTTTAGTGTTTTGATTTTTTTTTTCTGGTGCATAATATGACCCCCGCAGACTCCTAGTTCAGGAGATATAGCTATTTTTGTGTTTTGAATGTTTTTTTTCCTGCTGCATTAAATGACCCCCGCAGACGCCTAATTTAGGAGATATAGCCATTTTAGTGTTTTGAATGTTTTTTTCTGGTGCATAATATGACACCAGCAGACCCCTAGGTGAGGAGATATAGCCATTTTAGTGTTTTGATTGTTTTTTTTCTGGTGCATAAAATGACCGCCGTAGACCCCTAGTTTAAGAGATACAGCCATTTTAGTGTTTTGATTTTTTTTTCTGGTGCATAATATGACCCCCGCAGACCCCTAGTTCAAGAGATATAGCTATATTTGTGTTTTGAATGTTTTTTTTCCTGCTGCATTAAATGACCCCCGCAGACGCCTAATTTAGGAGATATAGCCATTTTAGTGTTTTGAATGTTTTTTTCTGGTGCATAATATGACACCAGCAGACCCCTAGTTGAGGAGATATAGCAATTTTAGTGTTCTGAATGTTTTTTTTCAGGTGCATAAAATGACCCCCGCAGACGGCTAGCTTAGGAGAAATAGCCATTTTAGTGTTTGGATTTTTTTTTTCTGGTGCATAATATGACGACCGCAGACGATAAGATTAGGAGATATAGCCATTTTAGTGTTCTGAATTTTTTTTTTCTGGTGCATAAAATTACCCCCGCAGACGCCTAGCTTATTAGATATATCCATTTTGAGTTGGGAGTTTTTTCTTTCTGATTTTGAGTTTTTTTTTTCGGGTGCATAAAATGACTCCCGCAGACCGCTGTTTAGGATATATAGCCATTTTAATGTTTTGAATGTTTTTTTCTGGTGCATAAAATGACCCCCGCAGACGCCTACTTTAGGAGATATAGCAATTTTAGTGTTCTGAATGTTTTTTTTCTGGTGCATAAAATGACCCCCGCAGACGCCACGCTTAGGAGAAATAGCCATTTTAGTGTTTGGATTTTTTTTTTTTTGGTGCATAATATGACGACCGCAGACGATTAGTTTAGGAGAAATGGAGAAATAGCCATTTTAGTGTTTGGATTTTTTTTTTCTGGTGCATAATATGACGACCGCAGACGATAAGTTTAGGAGATATAGCCATTTTAGTGTTCTGAATTTTTTTTTTCTGGTGCATAAAATAACCCCCGCAGACGCCTAGCTTATTAGATATAGCCATTTTGTGTTGGGAGTTTTTTCTTGGTGATTTTGAGTTTTTTTTTTCGGGTGCATAAAATGACCCCCGCAGACCGCTAGTTTAGGAGATATAGCCATTTTAATGTTTTGAATGTTTTTTTCTGGTGCATGAAATAACCCCCGCAGACGCTTAGCTTAGGAGAAATAGCCATTTTAGTGTTTGGATTTTTTTTTTTGGTGCATAATATGACGACCGCAGACGATTAGTTTAGGAGATATAGCCATTTTAGTGTTTTGAATTTTCTTTTTCTGGTGCATAAAATGACCCCCGCAGACGCCTAGCTTAGGAGATATAGCCATTCTAGTGTTTGGATTTTTTTCTTTCTGATTTTGAAATTTTTTTTTCGGGTGCATAAAATGACCCCCGCAGAAGCCTAGTTTATTAGATATAGCCATTTCAGTGTTTTGAATTTTCTTTCCTGGTGCATAATATGCCCCCGCAGACGTCTAGTTCAGGAGATATAGCTATTTTTGTGTTTTGAAAGTTTTTTTTCCAGCTGCATTAAATGACCCCCGCAGACGCCTAGTTTAGGAGATATAGCCATTTTAGTGTTTTGAATGTTTTTTTCTGGTGCATAATATGACACCAGCAGACCCCTAGGTGAGGAGATATAGCCATTTTAGTGTTTTGATTGTTTTTTTTCTGGTGCATAAAATGACCGCCGTAGACCCCTAGTTTAAGAGATACAGCCATTTTAGTGTTTTGATTTTTTTTTTTGGTGCATAATATGACCCCCGCAGACCCTAGTTCAGGAGATATAGCTATTTTTGTGTTTTGAATGTTTTTTTTCCTGCTGCATTAAATGACCCCCGCAGACGCCTAATTTAGGAGATATAGCCATTTTAGTGTTTTGAATGTTTTTTTCTGGTGCATAATATGACACCAGCAGACCCCTAGTTGAGGAGATATAGCAATTTTAGTGTTCTGAATGTTTTTTTTCAGGTGCATAAAATGACCCCCGCAGACGCCTAGCTTAGGAGATATAGCCATTTTAGTGTTTGGATTTTTTTCTTTCTGATTTTGAAATTTTTTTTTTCGGGTGCAAAATTTGACCCCCGCAGAAGCCTAGTTTATTAGATATAGCCATTTTAGTGTTTTGAATTTTCTTTCCTGATGCATAATATGCCCCCGCAGACGTCTAGTTCAGGAGATATAGCTATTTGCCATTTTAGTGTTTTGAATGTTTTTTTCTGGTGCATAATATGACACAAGCAGACCCCTAGTTGAGGAGATATAGCCATTTTAGTGTTTTGATTGTTTTTTTTCTGGTGCATAAAATGATCCCCGCAGACCACTAGTTTAGGAGATACAGCCATTTACGTGTTTTGATTTTTTTTTCTGGTGCATAAAATGACCCCCGCAGACCCCTAGTTTAGGAGATATAACCATTTTAGTGTTTTGAATTTTTTTTTTCGGGTGCATAAAATGACCCCCGCAGAAGCCTATTTTATTAGATATAGACATTTTAGTGTTTTGAATTCTCTTTCCTGGTGCATAATATGACCCATGCAGACGTCTAGTTCAGGAGATATAGCTATTTTTGTGTTTTGAATGTTTTTTTTCCTGCTGCATTAAATGACCCCCGCAGACGCCTAGTTTAGGAGATATAGCCATTTTAGTGTTTTGAATGTTTTTTTCTGGTGCATAATATGACACCAGCAGACCCCTAGTTGAGGAGATATAGCCATTTTAGTGTTTTGATTGTTTTTTTTCTGGTGCATAAAATGACCCCCGTAGAATCCTAGTTTAGGAGATACAGTCATTTTAGTGTTTTGATTTTTTTTTTCTGGTGCATAATATGACCCCCGCAGACCCCTAGTTCAGGAGATATAGCCATTTTAGTGTTATGAATATTTTTTTCTGGTGCATAATATGACCCCCGCAGACGACGAGTTTAGGAGTTATAGCCATTTTTGTGTTTTGAAGGTTTTTTTTTTCCTGCTGCATAAAATGACCCCCGCAGACGGCTAGCTTAGGAGAAATAGCCATTTTAGTGTTTGGATTTTTTTTTTCTGGTGCATAATATGACGACCGCAGACGATAAGATTAGGAGATATAGCCGTTTTAGTGTTCTGAATTTTTTTTTCTGGTGCATAAAATTACCCCCGCAGACGCCTAGCTTATTAGATATATCCATTTTGAGTTGGTAGTTTTTTCTTTCTGATTTTGAGTTTTTTTTTTCGGGTGCATAAAATGACTCCCGCAGACCGCTGTTTAGGAGATATAGCCATTTTAATGTTTTGAATGTTTTTTTCTGGTGCATAAAATGACCCCCGCAGACGCCTACTTTAGGAGATATAGCAATTTTAGTGTTCTGAATGTTTTTTTTCTGGTGCATAAAATGACCCCCGCAGACGCCACGCTTAGGAGAAATAGCCATTTTAGTGTTTGGATTATTTTTTTTTGGTGCATAATATGACGACCGCAGACGATTAGTTTAGGAGAAATGGAGAAATAGCCATTTTAGTGTTTGGATTTTTTTTTTCTGGTGCATAATATGACGGCCGCAGACGATAAGTTTAGGAGATATAGCCATTTTAGTGTTCTGAATTTTTTTTTTCTGGTGCATAAAATAACCCCCGCAGACGCCTAGCTTATTAGATATAGCCATTTTGTGTTGGGAGTTTTTTCTCGCTGATTTTGAGTTTTTTTTTTCGGGTGCATAAAATGACCCCCGCAGACCGCTAGTTTAGGAGATATAGCCATTTTAATGTTTTGAATGTTTTTTTCTGGTGCATGAAATAACCCCCGCAGACGCTTAGCTTAGGAGAAATAGCCATTTTAGTGTTTGGAGTTTTTTTTTTTGGTGCATAATATGACGACCGCAGACGATTAGTTTAGGAGATATAGCCATTTTAGTGTTTTGAATTTTCTTTTTCTGGTGCATAAAATGACCCCCGCAGACGCCTAGCTTAGGAGATATAGCCATTTTAGTGTTTGGATTTTTTTCTTTCTGATTTTGAAATTTTTTTTTCGGGTGCATAAAATGACCCCCGCAGAAGCCTAGTTTATTAGATATAGCCATTTCAGTGTTTTGAATTTTCTTTCCTGGTGCATAATATGCCCCCGCAGACGTCAAGTTCAGGAGATATAGCTATTTTTGTGTTTTGAAAGTTTTTTTTCCTGCTGCATTAAATGACCCCCGCAGACGCCTAGTTTAGGAGATATAGCCATTTTAGTGTTTTGAATGTTTTTTTCTGGTGCATAATATGACACAAGCAGACCCCTAGTTGAGGAGATATAGCCATTTTAGTGGTTTGATTTTTTTTTTCTGGTGCATAAAATGACCCCCGCAGACCCCTAGTTTAGGAGATATAACCATTTTAGTGTTTTGAATTTTTTTTTTCGGGTGCAGAAAATGACCCCCGCAGAAGCCTATTTTATTAGATATAGACATTTTAGTGTTTTGAATTCTCTTTCCTGGTGCATAATATGACCCATGCAGACGTCTAGTTCAGGAGATATAGCTATTTTTGTGTTTTGAATGTTTTTTTTCCTGCTGCATTAAATGACCCCCGCAGACGCCTAGTTTAGGAGATATAGCCATTTTAGTGTTTTGAATGTTTTTTTCTGGTGCATAATATGACACCAGCAGACCCCTAGTTGAGGAGATATAGCCATTTTAGTGTTTTGATTGTTTTTTTTCTGGTGCATAAAATGACCCCCGTAGAATCCTAGTTTAGGAGATACAGTCATTTTAGTGTTTTGATTTTTTTTTTCTGGTGCATAATATGACCCCCGCAGACGACGAGTTTAGGAGTTATAGCCATTTTTGTGTTTTGAAGGTTTTTTTTTTCCTGCTGCATAAAATGACCCCCGCAGACGGCTAGCTTAGGAGAAATAGCCATTTTAGTGTTTGGATTTTTTTTTTCTGGTGCATAATATGACGACCGCAGACGATAAGATTAGGAGATATAGCCATTTTAGTGTTCTGAATTTTTTTTTCTGGTGCATAAAATTACCCCCGCAGACGCCTAGCTTATTAGATATATCCATTTTGAGTTGGTAGTTTTTTCTTTCTGATTTTGAGTTTTTTTTTTCGGGTGCATAAAATGACTCCCGCAGACCGCTGTTTAGGAGATATAGCCATTTTAATGTTTTGAATGTTTTTTTCTGGTGCATAAAATGACCCCCGCAGACGCCTACTTTAGGAGATATAGCAATTTTAGTGTTCTGAATGTTTTTTTTCTGGTGCATAAAATGACCCCCGCAGACGCCACGCTTAGGAGAAATAGCCATTTTAGTGTTTGGATTTTTTTTTTTTGGTGCATAATATGACGACCGCAGACGATTAGTTTAGGAGAAATGGAGAAATAGCCATTTTAGTGTTTGGATTTTTTTTTTCTGGTGCATAATATGACGGCCGCAGACGATAAGTTTAGGAGATATAGCCATTTTAGTGTTCTGAATTTTTTTTTTCTGGTGCATAAAATAACCCCCGCAGACGCCTAGCTTATTAGATATAGCCATTTTGTGTTGGGAGTTTTTTCTTGCTGATTTTGAGTTTTTTTTTTCGGGTGCATAAAATGACCCCCGCAGACCGCTAGTTTAGGAGATATAGCCATTTTAATGTTTTGAATGTTTTTTTCTGGTGCATGAAATAACCCCCGCAGACGCTTAGCTTAGGAGAAATAGCCATTTTAGTGTTTGGAGTTTTTTTTTTTGGTGCATAATATGACGACCGCAGACGATTAGTTTAGGAGATATAGCCATTTTAGTGTTTTGAATTTTCTTTTTCTGGTGCATAAAATGACCCCCGCAGACGCCTAGCTTAGGAGATATAGCCATTTTAGTGTTTGGATTTTTTTCTTTCTGATTTTGAAATTTTTTTTTCGGGTGCATAAAATGACCCCCGCAGAAGCCTAGTTTATTAGATATAGCCATTTCAGTGTTTTGAATTTTCTTTCCTGGTGCATAATATGCCCCCGCAGACGTCAAGTTCAGGAGATATAGCTATTTTTGTGTTTTGAAAGTTTTTTTTCCTGCTGCATTAAATGACCCCCGCAGACGCCTAGTTTAGGAGATATAGCCATTTTAGTGTTTTGAATGTTTTTTTCTGGTGCATAATATGACACAAGCAGACCCCTAGTTGAGGAGATATAGCCATTTTAGTGTTTTGATTGTTTTTTTTCTGGTGCATAAAATGACCCCCGCAGACCCCTAGTTTAGGAGATACAGCCATTTAAGTGGTTTGATTTTTTTTTTCTGGTGCATAAAATGACCCCCGCAGACCCCTAGTTTAGGAGATATAACCATTTTAGTGTTTTGAATTTTTTTTTTCGGGTGCATAAAATGACCCCCGCAGAAGCCTATTTTATTAGATATAGACATTTTAGTGTTTTGAATTCTCTTTCCTGGTGCATAATATGACCCCTGCAGACGTCTAGTTCAGGAGATATAGCTATTTTTGTGTTTTGAATGTTTTTTTTCCTGCTGCATTAAATGACCCCTGCAGACGCCTAGTTTAGGAGATATAGCCATTTTAGTGTTTTGATTTTTTTTTTCTGGTGCATAAAATAACCTCCGCTGCCGATTAGTTTAGGAGATGTAGCCATTTTAGTGTTTTGAATTTTCTTTTTCTGGTGCATAAAATGACCCCCGCAGACGCCTAGCTTAGGAGATATAGCCATTTTAGTGTTTGGATTTTTTTCTTTCTGATTTTGAAATTTTTTTTTCGGGTGCATAAAATGACCCCCGCAGAAGCCTAGTTTATTAGATATATCCATTTTAGTGTTTTGAATTTTCTTTCCTGGTGCATAATATGACCCCCGCAGACGTCTAGTTCAGGAGATATAGCTATTTTTGTGTTTTGAATGTTTTTTTTCCTGCAGCATTAAACGACCCCCGCAGACGACTAGTTTAGGAGATATAGCCATTTTAGTGTTTTGAATGTTTTTTTCTGGTGCATAATATGACACCAGCAGACCCCTAGTTGAGGAGATATAGCCATTTTAGTGTTTTGATTGTTTTTTTGCTGGTGCATAAAATGACCCCCGCAGACCGCTAGTTTAGGAGATACAGCCATTTTAGTGTTTTGATTTTTTTTTTCTGGTGCATGAAATGACCCCCGCAGACCCCTACTTTAGGAAATATAACCATTTTAGTGTTTTGAGTTTTTTTTTTCTGGTACATAATATGACCCCCGCAGACCCCTAGTTTAGGAGATATAGCCATTTTAGTGTTTTGAATTTTTTTTTCTGGTGCATAATATGACCCCCGCAGACCACTAGTTCAGGAGATATAGCCATTTTTGTGTTTTGATTTTTTTTTCTGGTGCATAAAATGACCCCGCAGACCCCTAGTTTAGGAGATACCCAATTTAGGGTTTTGAATATTTTTTCTGGTGCATAATATGACCCCCGCAGACGACTAGTTTAGAAGATATAGCCATTTTAGTGTTTTGAATGTTTTTTTCTGGTGCATAATATGACCCCCGCAGACGACTCGTTCAGGAGATATAGCCATTTTTGTGTTTTGATTTTTTTTTTCTGGTGCATAAAATGACTTTCGCAGACCCCTAGTTTAGGAGATATAGCCATTTTAGGGTTTTGAATATTTTTTTCTGGTGCATAAAATTACCCCCGCAGACGCCTACTTTAGGAGATATAGCAATTTTAGTGTTCTGAATGTTTTTTTTCTGGTGCATAAAATGACCCCCGCAGACGCCACGCTTAGGAGAAATAGCCATTTTAGTGTTTGGATTTATTTTTTTTGGTGCATAATATGACGACCGCAGACGATAAGATTAGGAGATATAGCCATTTTAGTGTTCTGAATTTTTTTTTTCTGGTGCATAAAATTACCCCCGCAGACGCCTAGCTTATTAGATATATCCATTTTGAGTTGGGAGTTTTTTCTTTCTGATTTTGAGTTTTTTTTTTCGGGTGCATAAAATGACTCCCGCAGACCGCTGTTTAGGAGATATAGCCATTTTAATGTTTTGAATGTTTTTTTCTGGTGCATAAAATGACCCCCGCAGACGCCTACTTTAGGAGATATAGCAATTTTAGTGTTCTGAATGTTTTTTTTCTGGTGCATAAAATGACCCCCGCAGACGCCACGCTTAGGAGAAATAGCCATTTTAGTGTTTGGATTTTTTTTTTTGGTGCATAATATGACGACGATTAGTTTAGGAGAAATGGAGAAATAGCCATTTTAGTGTTTGGATTTTTTTTTTCTGGTGCATAATATGACGGCCGCAGACGATAAGTTTAGGAGATATAGCCATTTTAGTGTTCTGAATTTTTTTTTTCTGGTGCATAAAATAACCCCCGCAGACGCCTAGCTTATTAGATATAGCCATTTTGTGTTGGGAGTTTTTTCTTGCTGATTTTGAGTTTTTTTTTTCGGGTGCATAAAATGACCCCCGCAGACCGCTAGTTTAGGAGATATAGCCATTTTAATGTTTTGAATGTTTTTTTCTGGTGCATGAAATAACCCCCGCAGACGCTTAGCTTAGGACAAATAGCCATTTTAGTGTTTGGAATTTTTTTTTTGGTGCATAATATGACGACCGCAGACGATTAGTTTAGGAGATATAGCCATTTTAGTGTTTTGAATTTTCTTTTTCTGGTGCATAAAATGACCCCCGCAGACGCCTAGCTTAGGAGATATAGCCATTTTAGTGTTTGGATTTTTTTCTTTCTGATTTTGAAATTTTTTTTTCGGGTGCATAAAGTGACCCCCGCAGAAGCCTAGTTTATTAGATATAGCCATTTCAGTGTTTTGAATTTTCTTTCCTGGTGCATAATATGCCCCCGCAGACGTCTAGTTCAGGAGATATAGCTATTTTTGTGTTTTGAAAGTTTTTTTTCCTGCTGCATTAAATGACCCCCGCAGACGCCTAGTTTAGGAGATATAGCCATTTTAGTGTTTTGAATGTTTTTTTCTGGTGCATAATATGACACAAGCAGACCCCTAGTTGAGGAGATATAGCCATTTTAGTGTTTTGATTGTTTTTTTTCTGGTGCATAAAATGACCCCCGCAGACCCCTAGTTTAGGAGATACAGCCATTTAAGTGTTTTGATTTTTTTTTTCTGGTGCATAAAATGACCCCCGCAGACCCCTAGTTTAGGAGATATAACCATTTTAGTGGTTTGAATTTTTTTTTTCGGGTGCATAAAATGAACCCCGCAGAAGCCTATTTTATTAGATATAGCCATTTTAGTGTTTTGAATTCTCTTTCCTGGTGCATAATATGACCCCTGCAGACGTCTAGTTCAGGAGATATAGCTATTTTTGTGTTTTGAATGTTTTTTTTCCTGCTGCATTAAATGACCCCTGCAGACGCCTAGTTTAGGAGATATAGCCATTTTAGTGTTTTGATTTTTTTTTTCTGGTGCATAAAATAACCTCCGCTGACGATTAGTTTAGGAGATGTAGCCATTTTAGTGTTTTGAATTTTCTTTTTCTGGTGCATAAAATGACCCCCGCAGACGCCTAGCTTAGGAGATATAGCCATTTTAGTGTTTGGATTTTTTTCTTTCTGATTTTGAAATTTTTTTTTCGGGTGCATAAAATGACCCCCGCAGAAGCCTAGTTTATTAGATATATCCATTTTAGTGTTTTGAATTTTCTTTCCTGGTGCATAATATGACCCCCGCAGACGTCTAGTTCAGGAGATATAGCTATTTTTGTGTTTTGAATGTTTTTTTTCCTGCTGCATTAAACGACCCCCGCAGACGACTAGTTTAGGAGATATAGCCATTTTAGTGTTTTGAATGTTTTTTTCTGGTGCATAATATGACACCAGCAGACCCCTAGTTGAGGAGATATAGCCATTTTAGTGTTTTGATTGTTTTTTTGCTGGTGCATAAAATGACCCCCGCAGACCGCTAGTTTAGGAGATACAGCCATTTTAGTGTTTTGATTTTTTTTTTCTGGTGCATAAAATGACCCCCGCAGACCCCTAGTTTAGGAAATATAACCATTTTAGTGTTTTGAGTTTTTTTTTTCTGGTACATAATATGACCCCCGCAGACCCCTAGTTTAGGAGATATAGCCATTTTAGTGTTTTGAATTTTTTTTTCTGGTGCATAATATGACCCCCGCAGACCACTAGTTCAGGAGATATAGCCATTTTTGTGTTTTGATTTTTTTTTCTGGTGCATAAAATGACCCCGCAGACCCCTAGTTTAGGAGATACCCAATTTAGGGTTTTGAATATTTTTTCTGGTGCATAATATGACCCCCGCAGACGACTAGTTTAGAAGATATAGCCATTTTAGTGTTTTGAATGTTTTTTTCTGGTGCATAAAATGACTTTCGCAGACCCCTAATTTAGGAGATATAGCCATTTTAGGGTTTTGAATATTTTTTTCTGGTGCATAATATGACCCCCGCAGACGACTAGTTCAGGAGATATAGCCATTTTTGTGTTTTGATTTTTTTTTCTGGTGCATAAAATGACCCCCGCAGACCCTTAGTTTAGGAGATAGCCATTTTAGGGTTTTGAATATTTTTTCTGGTGCATAATATGACCCCCGCAGACGACTAGTTTAGGAGGTATAGCCATTTTAGTGTTTTGAATGTTTTTTTCTGGTGCATAATATGACCCCCGCAGACGACTAGTTCAGGAGATGTAGCCATTTTTGTGTTTTGATTTTTTTTTTCTGGTGCATAGAATGACCTCCGCAGACCCCTAGTTTAGGAGATATAGCCATTTTAGGGTTTTGGATGTTTTTTTTCTGGTGCATAAAATGACCCCCGCAGACTTCTAGCTTAGGATATATATCCATTTTAGTGTATGAATTTTTTTCTTTCTGATTTTGAAATTTTTTTTTCGTGTGCATAAAATGACCCCCGCCGACCGCTTATTTAGGGCAGATAGCCATTTAATTGTGTTGAATGTTTTTTTTCTGGTGCATAAAATGACCCCCACAGACGATTAGTTCATGAGATATAGCCATTTTTGGGTTTTGAATGTTTTTTTTCTGGTGCATAAAATGACTCCCGTAGACGCCTAGTTTAGGAGATATATCCATTTTAATGTTTTGAATTTTTTTTTCTGGTGCATAACATAACCCCCGCAGACGACTAGTTCATGAGATATAGCCATTTTTGTGTTTTGAATGTTTTTTTTCCTGGTGCATTAAATGACCCCCGCAGTCGCCTAGTTTAGGAGATATAGCCATTTTAGTGTTTTGAATGTTTTTTTCTGGTGCATAATATGACACCAGCAGACCCCTAGTTGAGGAGATATAGCCATTTTAGAGTTTTGAATTTTTTTTTGTGGTGCAGAATATGACCCCCGCAGACGACTAGCTTAGGAGAAATAGCCATTTTAGTGTTTGGATTTTTTTTTTCTGGTGCATAATATGACGACGGCAGACGATTAGTTTAGGAGATATAGTCATTTCAGTGTTTTGAATTTTTTTTTTCTGGTGCATAAAATGACCCCCGCAGACCGCTAGTTTAGGGGATATAGGCATTTTAGTGTTTTGAATGTTTTTTTCTGGTGCATAAAATGACTCCCGCAGACGCCTAGTTTAGGAGATATATCCATTTTAATGTTTTGATTTTTTTTTTCTGGTGCATAATATGACCCCCGCAGACGACTAGTTCAGGAGATATAGCTATTTTTGTGTTTTGAATGTTTTTTTTCCTGCAGCATTAAACGACCCCCGCAGACGACTAGTTTAGGAGATATAGCCATTTTAGTGTTTTGAATGTTTTTTTCTGGTGCATAATATGACACCAGCAGACCCCTAGTTGAGGAGATATAGCCATTTTAGTGTTTTGATTGTTTTTTTGCTGGTGCATAAAATGACCCCCGCAGACCGCTAGTTTAGGAGATACAGCCATTTTAGTGTTTTGATTTTTTTTTTCTGGTGCATGAAATGACCCCCGCAGACCCCTACTTTAGGAAATATAACCATTTTAGTGTTTTGAGTTTTTTTTTTCTGGTACATAATATGACCCCCGCAGACCCCTAGTTTAGGAGATATAGCCATTTTAGTGTTTTGAATTTTTTTTTCTGGTGCATAATATGACCCCCGCAGACCACTAGTTCAGGAGATATAGCCATTTTTGTGTTTTGATTTTTTTTTCTGGTGCATAAAATGACCCCGCAGACCCCTAGTTTAGGAGATACCCAATTTAGGGTTTTGAATATTTTTTCTGGTGCATAATATGACCCCCGCAGACGACTAGTTTAGAAGATATAGCCATTTTAGTGTTTTGAATGTTTTTTTCTGGTGCATAATATGACCCCCGCAGACGACTCGTTCAGGAGATATAGCCATTTTTGTGTTTTGATTTTTTTTTTCTGGTGCATAAAATGACTTTCGCAGACCCCTAGTTTAGGAGATATAGCCATTTTAGGGTTTTGAATATTTTTTTCTGGTGCATAAAATTACCCCCGCAGACGCCTACTTTAGGAGATATAGCAATTTTAGTGTTCTGAATGTTTTTTTTCTGGTGCATAAAATGACCCCCGCAGACGCCACGCTTAGGAGAAATAGCCATTTTAGTGTTTGGATTTATTTTTTTTGGTGCATAATATGACGACCGCAGACGATAAGATTAGGAGATATAGCCATTTTAGTGTTCTGAATTTTTTTTTTCTGGTGCATAAAATTACCCCCGCAGACGCCTAGCTTATTAGATATATCCATTTTGAGTTGGGAGTTTTTTCTTTCTGATTTTGAGTTTTTTTTTTCGGGTGCATAAAATGACTCCCGCAGACCGCTGTTTAGGAGATATAGCCATTTTAATGTTTTGAATGTTTTTTTCTGGTGCATAAAATGACCCCCGCAGACGCCTACTTTAGGAGATATAGCAATTTTAGTGTTCTGAATGTTTTTTTTCTGGTGCATAAAATGACCCCCGCAGACGCCACGCTTAGGAGAAATAGCCATTTTAGTGTTTGGATTTTTTTTTTTGGTGCATAATATGACGACGATTAGTTTAGGAGAAATGGAGAAATAGCCATTTTAGTGTTTGGATTTTTTTTTTCTGGTGCATAATATGACGGCCGCAGACGATAAGTTTAGGAGATATAGCCATTTTAGTGTTCTGAATTTTTTTTTTCTGGTGCATAAAATAACCCCCGCAGACGCCTAGCTTATTAGATATAGCCATTTTGTGTTGGGAGTTTTTTCTTGCTGATTTTGAGTTTTTTTTTTCGGGTGCATAAAATGACCCCCGCAGACCGCTAGTTTAGGAGATATAGCCATTTTAATGTTTTGAATGTTTTTTTCTGGTGCATGAAATAACCCCCGCAGACGCTTAGCTTAGGACAAATAGCCATTTTAGTGTTTGGATTTTTTTTTTTGGTGCATAATATGACGACCGCAGACGATTAGTTTAGGAGATATAGCCATTTTAGTGTTTTGAATTTTCTTTTTCTGGTGCATAAAATGACCCCCGCAGACGCCTAGCTTAGGAGATATAGCCATTTTAGTGTTTGGATTTTTTTCTTTCTGATTTTGAAATTTTTTTTTCGGGTGCATAAAGTGACCCCCGCAGAAGCCTAGTTTATTAGATATAGCCATTTCAGTGTTTTGAATTTTCTTTCCTGGTGCATAATATGCCCCCGCAGACGTCTAGTTCAGGAGATATAGCTATTTTTGTGTTTTGAAAGTTTTTTTTCCTGCTGCATTAAATGACCCCCGCAGACGCCTAGTTTAGGAGATATAGCCATTTTAGTGTTTTGAATGTTTTTTTCTGGTGCATAATATGACACAAGCAGACCCCTAGTTGAGGAGATATAGCCATTTTAGTGTTTTGATTGTTTTTTTTCTGGTGCATAAAATGACCCCCGCAGACCCCTAGTTTAGGAGATACAGCCATTTAAGTGTTTTGATTTTTTTTTCTGGTGCATAAAATGACCCCCGCAGACCCCTAGTTTAGGAGATATAACCATTTTAGTGGTTTGAATTTTTTTTTTCGGGTGCATAAAATGAACCCCGCAGAAGCCTATTTTATTAGATATAGCCATTTTAGTGTTTTGAATTCTCTTTCCTGGTGCATAATATGACCCCTGCAGACGTCTAGTTCAGGAGATATAGCTATTTTTGTGTTTTGAATGTTTTTTTTCCTGCTGCATTAAATGACCCCTGCAGACGCCTAGTTTAGGAGATATAGCCATTTTAGTGTTTTGATTTTTTTTTTCTGGTGCATAAAATAACCTCCGCTGACGATTAGTTTAGGAGATGTAGCCATTTTAGTGTTTTGAATTTTCTTTTTCTGGTGCATAAAATGACCCCCGCAGACGCCTAGCTTAGGAGATATAGCCATTTTAGTGTTTGGATTTTTTTCTTTCTGATTTTGAAATTTTTTTTTCGGGTGCATAAAATGACCCCCGCAGAAGCCTAGTTTATTAGATATATCCATTTTAGTGTTTTGAATTTTCTTTCCTGGTGCATAATATGACCCCCGCAGACGTCTAGTTCAGGAGATATAGCTATTTTTGTGTTTTGAATGTTTTTTTTCCTGCTGCATTAAACGACCCCCGCAGACGACTAGTTTAGGAGATATAGCCATTTTAGTGTTTTGAATGTTTTTTTCTGGTGCATAATATGACACCAGCAGACCCCTAGTTGAGGAGATATAGCCATTTTAGTGTTTTGATTGTTTTTTTGCTGGTGCATAAAATGACCCCCGCAGACCGCTAGTTTAGGAGATACAGCCATTTTAGTGTTTTGATTTTTTTTTTCTGGTGCATAAAATGACCCCCGCAGACCCCTAGTTTAGGAAATATAACCATTTTAGTGTTTTGAGTTTTTTTTTTCTGGTACATAATATGACCCCCGCAGACCCCTAGTTTAGGAGATATAGCCATTTTAGTGTTTTGAATTTTTTTTTCTGGTGCATAATATGACCCCCGCAGACCACTAGTTCAGGAGATATAGCCATTTTTGTGTTTTGATTTTTTTTTCTGGTGCATAAAATGACCCCGCAGACCCCTAGTTTAGGAGATACCCAATTTAGGGTTTTGAATATTTTTTCTGGTGCATAATATGACCCCCGCAGACGACTAGTTTAGAAGATATAGCCATTTTAGTGTTTTGAATGTTTTTTTCTGGTGCATAAAATGACTTTCGCAGACCCCTAATTTAGGAGATATAGCCATTTTAGGGTTTTGAATATTTTTTTCTGGTGCATAATATGACCCCCGCAGACGACTAGTTCAGGAGATATAGCCATTTTTGTGTTTTGATTTTTTTTTCTGGTGCATAAAATGACCCCCGCAGACCCTTAGTTTAGGAGATAGCCATTTTAGGGTTTTGAATATTTTTTCTGGTGCATAATATGACCCCCGCAGACGACTAGTTTAGGAGGTATAGCCATTTTAGTGTTTTGAATGTTTTTTTCTGGTGCATAATATGACCCCCGCAGACGACTAGTTCAGGAGATGTAGCCATTTTTGTGTTTTGATTTTTTTTTTCTGGTGCATAGAATGACCTCCGCAGACCCCTAGTTTAGGAGATATAGCCATTTTAGGGTTTTGGATGTTTTTTTTCTGGTGCATAAAATGACCCCCGCAGACTTCTAGCTTAGGATATATATCCATTTTAGTGTATGAATTTTTTTCTTTCTGATTTTGAAATTTTTTTTTCGTGTGCATAAAATGACCCCCGCCGACCGCTTATTTAGGGCAGATAGCCATTTAATTGTGTTGAATGTTTTTTTTCTGGTGCATAAAATGACCCCCACAGACGATTAGTTCATGAGATATAGCCATTTTTGGGTTTTGAATGTTTTTTTTCTGGTGCATAAAATGACTCCCGTAGACGCCTAGTTTAGGAGATATATCCATTTTAATGTTTTGAATTTTTTTTTCTGGTGCATAACATAACCCCCGCAGACGACTAGTTCATGAGATATAGCCATTTTTGTGTTTTGAATGTTTTTTTTCCTGGTGCATTAAATGACCCCCGCAGTCGCCTAGTTTAGGAGATATAGCCATTTTAGTGTTTTGAATGTTTTTTTCTGGTGCATAATATGACACCAGCAGACCCCTAGTTGAGGAGATATAGCCATTTTAGAGTTTTGAATTTTTTTTTGTGGTGCAGAATATGACCCCCGCAGACGACTAGCTTAGGAGAAATAGCCATTTTAGTGTTTGGATTTTTTTTTTCTGGTGCATAATATGACGACGGCAGACGATTAGTTTAGGAGATATAGTCATTTCAGTGTTTTGAATTTTTTTTTTCTGGTGCATAAAATGACCCCCGCAGACCGCTAGTTTAGGGGATATAGGCATTTTAGTGTTTTGAATGTTTTTTTCTGGTGCATAAAATGACTCCCGCAGACGCCTAGTTTAGGAGATATATCCATTTTAATGTTTTGATTTTTTTTTTCTGGTGCATAATATGACCCCCGCAGACGACTAGTTCATGAGATATAGCCATTTTTGTGTTTTGAATGTTTTTTTTCCTGCTGCATTAAATGACCCCCGCAGACGCCTAGTTTAAGAGATATAGCCATTTTAGTGTTTTGAATGTTTTTTTCTGGTGCATAATATGACACCAGCAGACCCCTAGTTGAGGAGATATAGCCATTTTAGTGTTTTGAATTTTTTTTTCTGGTGAATAATATGACCCCCGCAGACACCTAGTTCAGGAGATATAGCCATTTTAGTGTTATGAATATTTTTTGCTGTTGCATAATATGACCCCCGCAGACGACGAGTTTAGGAGTTATAGCCATTTTTGTGTTTTGAATGTTTTTTTTTCCTGATGCATAAAATGACCCCCGCAGACGCCTAGCTTAGGAGAAATAGCCATTTTAGTGTTTGGATTTTTTTTTTCTGGTGCATAAAATGACCTCCGCTGACGATTAGTTTATGAGATGTAGCCATTTTAGTGTTTTGAATGTTTTTTTCTGGTGCATAATATGACGACCGCAGACGATTAGTTTAGGAGATATAGCCATTTTAGTGTTTTGAATTTTCTTTTTCTGTTGCATAAAATGACCCCCGCAGACGCCTAGCTTAGGACATATAGCCATTTTAGTGTTTGGATTTTTTTCTTTCTGATTTTGAAATTTTTTTTTCGGGTGCATAAAATGACCCCCGCAGAAGCCTAGTTTATTAGATATAGCCATTTCAGTGTTTTGAATTTTCTTTCCTGGTGCATAATATGCCCCCGCAGACGTCTAGTTCAGGAGATATAGCTATTTTTGTGTTTTGAAAGTTTTTTTTCCTGCTGCATTAAATGACCCCCGCAGACGCCTAGTTTAGGAGATATAGCCATTTTAGTGTTTTGAAAGTTTTTTTCTGGTGCATAATATGACACAAGCAGACCCCTAGTTGAGGAGATATAGCCATTTTAGTGTTTTGATTGTTTTTTTTCTGGTGCATAAAATGACCCCCGCAGACCCCTAGTTTAGGAGATACAGCCATTTAAGTGTTTTGATTTTTTTTTTCTGGTGCATAAAATGACCCCCGCAGACCCCTAGTTTAGGAGATATAACCATTTTAGTGTTTTGCATTTTTTTTTTCGGGTGCATAAAATGACCCCCGCAGAAGCCTATTTTATTAGATATAGCCATTTTAGTGTTTTGAATTCTCTTTCCTGGTGCATAATATGACCCCTGCAGACGTCTAGTTCAGGAGATATAGCTATTTTTGTGTTTTGAATGTTTTTTTTCCTGCTGCATTAAATGACCCCTGCAGACGCCTAGTTTAGGAGATATAGCCATTTTAGTGTTTTGATTTTTTTTTTCTGGTGCATAAAATAACCTCCGCTGACGATTAGTTTAGGAGATGTAGCCATTTTAGTGTTTTGAATTTTCTTTTTCTGGTGCATAAAATGACCCCCGCAGACGCCTAGCTTAGGAGATATAGCCATTTTAGTGTTTGGATTTTTTTCTTTCTGATTTTGAAATTTTTTTTTCGGGTGCATAAAATGACCCCCGCAGAAGCCTAGTTTATTAGATATATCCATTTTAGTGTTTTGAATTTTCTTTCCTGGTGCATAATATGACCCCCGCAGACGTCTAGTTCAGGAGATATAGCTATTTTTTTGTTTTGAATGTTTTTTTTCCTGCTGCATTAAACGACCCCCGCAGACGACTAGTTTAGGAGATATAGCCATTTTAGTGTTTTGAATGTTTTTTTCTGGTGCATAATATGACACCAGCAGACCCCTAGTTGAGGAGATATAGCCATTTTAGTGTTTTGATTGTTTTTTTGCTGGTGCATAAAATGACCCCCGCAGACCGCTAGTTTAGGAGATACAGCCATTTTAGTGTTTTGATTTTTTTTTTCTGGTGCATAAAATGACCCCCGCAGACCCCTAGTTTAGGAAATATAACCATTTTAGTGTTTTGAGTTTTTTTTTTCTGGTACATAATATGACCCCCGCAGACCCCTAGTTTAGGAGATATAGCCATTTTAGTGTTTTGAATTTTTTTTTCTGGTGCATAATATGACCCCCGCAGACCACTAGTTCAGGAGATATAGCCATTTTTGTGTTTTGATTTTTTTTTCTGGTGCATAAAATGACCCCGCAGACCCCTAGTTTAGGAGATACCCAATTTAGGGTTTTGAATATTTTTTCTGGTGCATAATATGACCCCCGCAGACGACTAGTTTAGAAGATATAGCCATTTTAGTGTTTTGAATGTTTTTTTCTGGTGCATCGCAGACGACTCGTTCAGGAGATATAGCCATTTTTGTGTTTTGATTTTTTTTTTCTGGTGCATAAAATGACTTTCGCAGACCCCTAGTTTAGGAGATATAGCCATTTTAGGGTTTTGAATATTTTTTTCTGGTGCATAATATGACCTCCGCAGACGACTAGTTCAGGAGATATAGCCATTTTTGTGTTTTGATTTTTTTTTCTGGTGCATAAAATGACCCCCGCAGACCCTTAGTTTAGGAGATAGCCATTTTAGGGTTTTGAATATTTTTTCTGGTGCATAATATGACCCCCGCAGACGACTAGTTTAGGAGGTATAGCCATTTTAGTGTTTTGAATGTTTTTTTCTGGTGCATAATATGACCCCCGCAGACGACTAGTTCAGGAGATGTAGCCATTTTTGTGTTTTGATTTTTTTTTTCTGGTGCATAGAATGACCTCCGGAGACCCCTAGTTTAGGAGATATAGCCATTTTAGGGTTTTGAATGTTTTTTTTCTGGTGCATAAAATGACCCCCGCAGACGTCTAGCTTAGGATATATATCCATTTTAGTGTATGAATTTTTTTCTTTCTGATTTTGAAATTTTTTTTTCGTGTGCATAAAATGACCCCCGCAGACCGCTAATTTAGGACAGATAGCCATTTAATTGTTTTGAATGTTTTTTTTCTGGTGCGTAAAATGACCCCCACAGACGATTAGTTCATGAGATATAGCCATTTTTGGGTTTTGAAAGTTTTTTTTCTGGTGCATAAAATGACTCCCGTATACGCCTAGTTTAGGAGATATATCCATTTTAATGTTTTGAATTTTTTTTTCTGGTGCATAACATAACCCCCGCAGACGACTAGTTCATGAGATATAGCCATTTTTGTGTTTTGAATGTTTTTTTTCCTGGTGCATTAAATGACCCCCGCAGTCGCCTAGTTTAGGAGATATAGCCATTTTAGTGTTTTGAATGTTTTTTTCAGGTGCATAATATGACACCAGCAGACCCCTAGTTGAGGAGATATAGCCATTTTAGAGTTTTGAATTTTTTTTTGTGGTGCAGAATATGACCCCCGCAGACGACTAGCTTAGGAGAAATAGCCATTTTAGTGTTTGGATTTTTTTTTTCTGGTGCATAATATGACGACGGCAGACGATTAGTTTAGGAGATATAGTCATTTCAGTGTTTTGAATTTTTTTTTTCTGGTGCATAAAATGACCCCCGCAGACCGCTAGTTTAGGGGATATAGCCATTTTAGTGTTTTGAATGTTTTTTTTCTGGTGCATAAAATGACTCCCCCAGACGCCTAGTTTAGGAGATATATCCATTTTAATGTTTTGAATTTTTTTTTCTAGTGCATAATATGACGCCCGCAGACGACTAGTTCAGGAGATATAGCCATTTTTGTGTTTTGAATGTTTTTTTTCCTGCTGCATTAAATGACCTCCGCAGAAGCCTAGTTTAGGAGATATGGCAATTTTAGTGTTTTGAATGTTTTTCTCTGGTGCATAATATGGCACCAGCAGACCCCTAGTTGAGGAGATATTGCCATTTTAGTGTTTTGATTGTTTTTTTTCTGGTGCATAAAATGACCCCCGCAGACCCCTAGTTTAGGCGATACAGCCATTTTAGTTTAGGAGACACTAATTTTGTGTTTTGAATGTTTTTTTTCTGGTGCATAAAATGACCCCCGCAGACGTCTAACGTAGGATATATATCCATTTTAGTGTATGAATTTTTTTCTTTCTGATTTTGAAATTATTTTTTCGTGTGCATAAAATGACCCCCGCAGACCGCTAATTTAGGGCAGATAGCCATTTTATTGTTTTGAATGTTTTTTTTCTGGTGCGTAAAATGACCCCCACAGACGATTAGTTTAGGAGATACCCGTTTAAGTGTTTTGAATTTTTTTTTCTGGTGCATAAAATGACCCCCGCAGACCGCTAGTTTAGGGGATGTAGGCAGTTTAGTGTTTTGAATGTTTTTTTCTGGTGCATAAAATGACTCCCGCAGACGCCTAGTTTAGGAGATATATCCATTTTAATGTTTTGATTTTTTTTTTCTGGTGCATAATATGACCCCCGCAGACGACTAGTTCATGAGATATAGCCATTTTTGTGTTTTGAATGTTTTTTTTCCTGCTGCATTAAATGACCCCCGCAGACGCCTAGTTTAGGAGATATAGCCATTTTAGTGTTTTGAATGTTTTTTTCTGGTGCATAATATGACACCAGCAGACCCCTAGTTGAGGAGATATAGCCATTTTAGTGTTTTGAATTTTTTTTCTGGTGAATAATATGACCCCCGCAGACACCTAGTTCAGGAGATATAGCCATTTTAGTGTTATGAATATTTTTTGCTGGTGCATAATATGACCCCCGCAGACGACGAGTTTAGGAGTTATAGCCATTTTTGTGTTTTGAATGTTTTTTTTTCCTGATGCATAAAATGACCCCCGCAGACGCCTAGCTTAGGAGAAATAGCCATTTTAGTGTTTGGATTTTTTTTTTCTGGTGCATAAAATGACCTCCGCTGACGATTAGTTTAGGAGATGTAGCCATTTTAGTGTTTTGAATGTTTTTTTCTGGTGCATAATATGACGACCGCAGACGATTAGTTTAGGAGATATAGCCATTTTAGTGTGTTTTGAATTTTCTTTTTCTGTTGCATAAAATGACCCCCGCAGACGCCTAGCTTAGGACATATAGCCATTTTTGTGTTTGGATTTTTTTCTTTCTGATTTTGAAATTTTTTTTTCGGGTGCATAAAATGACCCCCGCAGAAGCCTATTTTATTAGATATAGCCATTTTAGTGTTTTGAATTATCTTTCCTGGTGCATAATATGACCCCCGCAGACGTCTAGTTCAGGAGATATAGCTATTTTTGTGTTTTGAATGTTTTTTTCCCCGCTGCATTAACTGACCCCCGCAGACACCTAGTTCAGGAGATATAGCCATTTTAGTGTTATGAATATTTTTTGCTGGTGCATAATATGACCCCCGCAGACGACGAGTTTAGGAGTTATAGCCATTTTTGTGTTTTGAATGTTTTGTTTTCCTGCTGCATAAAATGACCCCCGCAGACGACTAGCTTAGGAGAAATAGCCATTTTAGTGTTTGGATTTTTTTTTCTGGTGCATAATATGACGACCGCATACGATAAGTTTAGGAGATATAGCCATTTTAGTGTTCTGAATTTTTTTTTTCTGGTGCATAAAATGACCCCCGCAGACGCCTAGCTTATTAGATATAGCCATTTTTGTTGGGAGTTTTTTCTTTCTGATTTTGAGTTTTTTTTTTCGGGTGCATAAAATGACCCCCGCAGGCCGCTAGTTTAGGAGATATAGCCATTTAAGTGGTTTGATTTTTTTTTTCGGGTGCATAAAATGACCCCCGCAGACCGCTAGTTTAGGAGATATAGCCATTTTAGTGTTTTGAATTTTCTTTTTCTGGTGCATAAAATGACCCCCGCAGACGCCTAGCTTATTAGATATAGCCATTTTGTGTTGGGAGTTTTTTCTTTCTGATTTTGGGTTTTTTTTTTCGGGTGCATAAAATGACCCCCGCAGACGCCTACTTTAGGAGATATAGCAATTTTAGAGTTCTGAATGTTTTTTTTCTGGTGCATAAAATGACCCCCGTAGACGCCTAGCTTAGGAGATATAGCCATTTTAGTGTTTGGATTTTTTTCTTTCTGATTTTGAAATTTTTTTTTCGGGTGCATAAAATGACCCCCCCAGAAGCCTATTTTATTAGATATAGCCATTTTAGTGTTTTGAATTCTCTTTCCTGGTGCATAATATGACCCCCGCAGACGTCTAGTTCAGGAGATATAGCTATTTTTGTGTTTTGAATGTTTTTTTTCCTGCTGCATTAAATGACCCCCGCAGTCGCCTAGTTTAGGAGAAATAGCCATTTTAGTGTTTTGAGTTTTCTTTCCTGGTGCATAATATGACCCCCGCAGACGCCTAGCTTAGGAGAAATAGCCATTTTAGTGTTTGGATTTTTTTTTTTGGTGCATAATATGACGACCGCAGACGATTAGTTTAGGAGATATAGCCATTTTAGTGTTTTGAATTTTCATTTTCAGGTGCATAAAATGACCCCCGCAGACGCCTAGCTTAAGAGATATAGCCATTTTAGTGTTTGGATTTTTTTCTTTCTGATTTTGAAATTTTTTTTTCGGGTGCATAAAATGACCCCCGCAGGCCGCTAGTTTAGGAGATATAGCCATTTTAATGTTTTGAAAGTTTTTTTCTGGTGCATAAAATGACCCCCGCAGACGGCTACTTTAGAAGAGATAGCAATTTTAGTGTTCTGAATGTTTTTTTTCTGGTGCATAAAATGACCCCCGCAGACGCCTAGCTTAGTAGAAATAGCCATTTTAGTGTTTGGATTTTTTTTTCTGGTGCATAATATGACCCCCGCAGACGACGAGTTTAGGAGTTATAGCCATTTTTGTGTTTTGAATGTTTTTTTTTTCCTTCTGCATAAAATGACCCCCGCAGACGCCTAGCTTAGTAGAAATAGCCATTTTAGTGTTTGGATTTTTTTTTCTGGTGCATTATATGACGACCGCAGACGATAAGTTTAGGAGATATAGCCATTTTAGGGTTCTGAATTTTTTTTTTCTGGTGCATAAAATGACCCCCGCAGACGCCTAGCTTATTAGATATAGCCATTTTGTGTTGGGAGTTTTTTCTTTCTGATTTTGAGTTTTTTTTTCGGGTGCATAAAATGACCCCCGCAGGCCGCTAGTTTAGGAGATATAGCCATTTTAATGTTTTGAAAGTTTTTTTCTGGTGCATAAAATGACCCCCGCAGACGCCTACTTTAGAAGAGATAGCAATTTTAGTGTTCTGAATGTTTTTTTTCTGGTGCATAAAATGACCCCCGCAGACGCCTAGGTTAGGAGAAATAGCCATTTTAGTGTTTGGATTTTTTTTTTGGTGCATAATATGACAACCGCAGACGATTAGTTTAGGAGATATAGCCATTTTAGTGTTTTGAATTTTCTTTTTCTGGTGCATAATATGACCCCGCAGACGCATAGCTTAGGAGATATAGCCATTTTAGTGTTTGGATTTTTTTCTTTCTGATTTTGAAATTTTTTTTTCGGGTGCATAAAATGACCCCCGCAGGCCGCTAGTTTAGGAGATTTAGCCATTTTAATGTTTTGAAAGTTTTTTTCTGGTGCATAAAATGACCCCCGCAGACGCCTACTTTAGAAGAGATAGCAATTTTAGTGTTCTGAATGTTTTTTTTCTGGTGCATAAAATGACCGCCGCAGACGCCTAGCTTAGTAGAAATAGCCATTTTAGTGTTTGGATTTTGTTTTCTGGTGCATTATATGACGACCACAGACGATAAGTTTAGGAGATATAGCCATTTTAGGGTTCTGAATTTTTTTTTTCTGGTGCATAAAATGACCCCCGCAGACGCCTAGCTTATTAGATATAGCCATTTTGTGTTTTGAGTTTTTTCTTTCTGATTTTGAGTTTTTTTTTCGGGTGCATAAAATGACCCCCGCAGGCCGCTAGTTTAGGAGATATAGCCATTTTAATGTTTTGAATGTTTTTTTCTGGTGCATAAAATGACAACCGCAGACGCCTACTTAGGAGATATAGCAATTTTAGAGTTCTGAATGTTTTTTTTCTGGTGCATAAAATGACCCCCGTAGACGCCTAGCTTAGGAGAAATAGCCATTTTAGTGTTTGGATTTTTTTTTTTGGTGCATAATATGACGACCGCAGACGATTAGTTTAGGAGATATAGCCATTTTAGTGTTTAGAATTTTCTTTTTCTGGTGCATAAAATGACCCCCGCAGACGCCTAGCTTAAGAGATATAGCCATTTTAGTGTTTGGATTTTTTTCTTTCTGATTTTGAAATTTTTTTTTCGGGTGCATAAAATGACCCCCGCAGGCCGCTAGTTTAGGAGATATAGCCATTTTAATGTTTTGAAAGTTTTTTTCTGGTGCATAAAATAACCCCCGCAGACGCCTACTTTAGAAGAGATAGCAATTTTAGTGTTCTGAATGTTTTTTTTCTGGTGCATAAAATGACCCCCGCAGACGCCTAGCTTAGTAGAAATAGCCATTTTAGTGTTTGGATTTTTTTTTCTGGTGCATAATATGACCCCCGCAGACGACGAGTATAGGAGTTATAGCCATTTTTGTGTTTTGAATGTTTTTTTTTCCTGCTGCATAAAATGACCCCCGCAGACGCCTAGCTTAGTAGAAATAGCCATTTTAGTGTTTGGATTTTTTTTTCTGGTGCATTATATGACGACCGCAGACGATAAGTTTAGGAGATATAGCCATTTTAGGGTTCTGAATTTTTTTTTTCTGGTGCATAAAATGACCCCCGCAGACGCCTAGCTTATTAGATATAGCCATTTTGTGTTGGGAGTTTTTTCTTTCTGATTTTGAGTTTTTTTTTCGGGTGCATAAAATGACCCCCGCAGGCCGCTAGTTTAGGAGATATAGCCATTTTAATGTTTTGAAAGTTTTTTTCTGGTGCATAAAATGACCCCCGCAGACGCCTACTTTAGAAGATATAGCAATTTTAGTGTTCTGAATGTTTTTTTTCTGGTGCATAAAATGACCCCCGCAGACGCCTAGCTTAGGAGAAATAGCCATTTTAGTGTTTGGATTTTTTTTTTGGTGCATAATATGACGACCGCAGACGATTAGTTTAGGAGATATAGCCATTTTAGTGTTTTGAATTTTCTTTTTCTGGTGCATAATATGACCCCGCAGACGCCTAGCTTAGGAGATATAGCCATTTTAGTGTTTGGATTTTTTTCTTTCTGATTTTGAAATTTTTTTTTCGGGTGCATAAAATGACCCCCGCAGAAGCCTAGTTTATTAGATATAGCCATTTTAGTGTTTTGAATTTTCTTTGCTGGTGCATAATATGACCCCCGCAGACGCCTAGCTTAGGAGAAATAGCCATTTTAGTGTTTGGATTTTTTTTTTCTGGTGCATAAAATGACCTCCGCTGACGATTAGTTTAGGAGATATAGCTATTTTTGTGTTTTGAATGTTTTTTTTCCTGCTGCATTAAATGACCCCCGCAGACGCCTAGTTTAGGAGATATAGCCATTTTAGTGTTTTGAAAGTTTTTTTCTGGTGCATAATATGACACCAGCAGACGATTAGTTTAGGAGATATAGCCATTTTAGTGTTTTGAATTTTCTTTTTCTGGTGCATAATATGACCCCGCAGACGCCTAGCTTAGGAGATATAGCCATTTTAGTGTTTGGATTTTTTTCTTTCTGATTTTGAAATTTTTTTTTCGGGTGCATAAAATGACCCCCGCAGAAGCCTAGTTTATTAGATATAGCCATTTTAGTGTTTTGAATTTTCTTTGCTGGTGCATAATATGACCCCCGCAGACGCCTAGCTTCGGAGAAATAGCCATTTTAGTGTTTGGATTTTTTTTTTTGGTGCATAATATGACGACCGCAGACGATTAGTTTAGGAGATATAGCCATTTTAGTGTTTTGAATTTTCTTTTTCTGGTGCATAAAATGACCCCCGCAGACGCCTAGCTTATTAGATATAGCCATTTTAGTGTTTGGATTTTTTTCTTTCTGATTTTGAAATTTTTTTTTCGTGTTCATAAAATGACCCCCGCAGAAGCCTATTTTATTAGATATAGCAATTTTAGTGTTTTGAATTCTCTTTCCTGGTGCATAATATGACCCCGCAGACGTCTAGTTCAGGAGATATAGCTATTTTTGTGTTTTGAATGTTTTTTTTCCTGCTGCATTAAATGACCCCCGCAGTCGCCTAGTTTAGGAGATATAGCCATTTTAGTGTTTTGAATGTTTTTTTCTGGTGCATAATATGACACCAGCAGACCCTTAGTTGAGGAGATATAGCCATTTTATTGTTTTGATTGTTTTTTTTCTGGTGCATAAAATGACCCCCGTAGACCCCTAGTTTAGGAGATACAGCCATTTTAGTGTTTTGATTTTTTTTTTCTGGTGCATAATATGACACCAGCAGACCCCTAGTTGAGGAGATATAGCCATTTTAGTGTTTTGATTGTTTTTTTTCTGGTGAATAAAATGACCCCCGTAGACCCCTAGTTTAGGAGTTATAGCCATTTTTGTGTTTTGAACGTTTTTTTTTCCTGCTGCATAAAATGACCCCCGCAGACGCATAGCTTAGGAGAAATAGCCATTTTAGTGTTTGGATTTTTTTTTTCTGGTGCATAATATGACGACCGCGGACGATAAGATTAGGAGATATAGCCATTTTAGTATTCTGAATTTTTTTTTTCTGGTGCATAAAATGACCCCCGCAGACGCCTAGCTTATTAGATATATCCATTTTGTGTTGGGAGTTTTTTCTTTCTGATTTTGAGTTTTTTTTTTCGGGTGCATAAAATGACCCCCGCAGACCGCTGTTTAGGAGATATAGCTATTTTAGTGTTTTGAATGTTTTTTTCTGGTGCATAAAATGACCCTCGCAGACGCCTACTTTAGGAGATATAGCAATTTTAGTGTTCTGAATGTTTTTGTTTCTGGTGCATAAAATGACCCCCGCAGACGCCTCGCTTAGGAGAAATAGCCATTTTAGTGTTTGGATTTGTTTTTTTGTTGCATAATATGACGAAAGCAGACGATTAGTTTAGGAGATATAGCCATTTCAGTGTTTTGAATTTTTTTTTCTGGTGCATAAAATGACCCCGCAGACGCCTAGCTTAGGAGAAATAGCCATTTTAGTGTTTGGATTTTTTTCTTTCTGATTTTGAAATTTTTTTTTCGGGTGCATAAAATGACCCCCGCAGAAGCCTAGTTTATTAGATATAGCCATTTTAGTGTTTTGAATTTTCTTTCATGGTGCATAATATGACCCCTGCAGACGTCTAGTTCAGGAGATATAGCTATTTTTGTGTTTTGAATGTTTTTTTTCCTGCTGCATTAAATGACGCCCGCAGACGCCTAGTTTAGGAGATATAGCCATTTTAGTGATTTGAAAGTTTTTTTCTGGTGCATAATATGACACCAGCAGACCCCTAGTTGAGGAGATATAGCCATTTTAGTGTTTTGATTGTTTTTTTGCTGGTGCATAAAATGACCTCCGCAGACCCCTAGTTTAGGAGATACAGCCATTTTAGTGTTTTGATTTTTTTTTCTGGTGCATAAAATGACCCCCGCAGACCCCGAGTTTAGGAGATATAACCATTTTAGTGTTTTGAATTTTTTTTTCTGGTGCATAATATGACCCCCGCAGACCCCTAGTTTAGGAGATAGCCATTTTAGGGTTTTGAATATTTTTTCTGGTGCATAATATGACCCCCGCAGACGACTAGTTTAGGAGATATAGCCATTTTAGTGTTTTGAATGTTTTTTTCTGGTGCATAATATGACCCCCGTAGACGACTAGTTCAGGAGATGTAGCCATTTTAGTGTTTTGAATTTTCTTTTTCTGGTGCATAAAAAGACCCCCGCAGACGCCTAGCTTAGGAGATATAGCCATTTTAGTGTTTGGATTTTTTTCTTTCTGATTTTGAAATTTTTTTTTCGGGTGCATAAAATGACCCCCGCAGAAGCCTAGTTTATTAGATATAGCCATTTTAGTGTTTTGAATTTTCTTTCATGGTGCATAATATGACCCCTGCAGACGTCTAGTTCAGGAGATATAGCTATTTTTGTGTTTTGAATGTTTTTTTTCCTGCTGCATAAAATGACCCCCGTAGACGCCTAGCTTAGGAGAAATAGCCATTTTAGTGTTTGGATTTTTTTTTCTGGTGCATAATATGACGACCGCAGACGATAAGATTAGGAGATATAGCCATTTTGGTGTTCTGAATTTTTTTTTTCTGGTGCATAATATGACCCCCGCAGACACCTAGTTCAGGAGATATAGCCATTTGAGTGTTATGAATATTTTTTGCTGGTGCATAATATGACCCCCGCAGACGACGAGTTTAGGAGTTATAGCCATTTTTGTGTTTTGAATGTTTTGTTTTCCTGATGCATAAAATGACCCCCGCAGACGCCTAGCTTAGGAGAAATAGCCGTTTTAGTGTTTGGATTTTTTTTTTCTGGTGCATAAAATGACCTCCGCTGACGATTAGTTTAGGAGATGTAGCTATTTTTGTGTTTTGAATGTTTTTTTTCCTGATGCATTAAATGACCCCCGCAGACGCCTAGTTTAGGAGATTTAGCCATTTTAGTGTTTTGAATGTTTTTTTCTGGTGCATAGTATGACGACCGCAGAAGATTAGTTTAGGAGATATAGCCATTTTAGTGTTTTGAATTTCCTTTTTCTGGTGCATAAAATGACCCCCGCAGACGCCTAGCTTAGGAGATATAGCCATTTTAGTGTTTGGATTTTTTTCTTTCTGATTTTGAAATTTTTTTTTCGGGTGCATAAAATGACCCCCGCAGAAGCCTATTTTATTAGATATAGCCATTTTAGTGTTTTGAATTCTCTTTCCTGGTGCATAATATGACCCCCGCAGACGTCTAGTTCAGGAGATATAGCTATTTTTGAGTTTTGAATGTTTTTTTTCCTGCTGCATTAAATGACCCCCGCAGTCGCCTAGTTTAGGAGATATAGCCATTTTAGGGTTTTGAATATTTTTTCTGGTGCATAATATGACCCCCGCAGACCCCCAGTGTAGGAGATATAGTCATTTTAGGGTTTAGAATGTTTTTTTCTTTTGCATAATATGACCCCCGCAGACGACCAGTTTAGGAGATATAGCCATTTCAGTGTTTTGAATGTTTTTTTCTGGTGCATAAAATGACCCCCGCAGACGCCTAGCTTAGGAGATATAGCCATTTTAGTGTTTGGATTTTTTTCTTTCTGATTTTGAAATTTTTTTTTCGGGTGCATAAAATGACCCCCGCAGAAGCCTATTTTATTAGATATAGCCATTTTAGTGTTTTGAATTCTCTTTCCTGGTGCATAAAATGACCCCCGCAGACCCCTAGTTTAGGAGATATAGCCATTTTAGGGTTTTGAATATTTTTTCTGGTGCATAATATGACCCCCGCAGACCCCCAGTTTAGGAGATATAGTCATTTTAGGGTTTAGAATGTTTTTTTCTTTTGCATAATATGACCCCCGCAGACGACCAGTTTAGGAGATATAGCCATTTCAGTGTTTTGAATGTTTTTTTTCTGGTGCATAATATGAGCACCGCAGACGACTAGTTTAGGAGATATAGCCATTTCAGTGTTTTGAATGTTTTTTTATGACCTCCGCAGATCCCTAGTTTAGGAGATATAGCCATTTTAGGGTTTTGAATATTTTTTCTGGTGCATAATATGACCCCCGCAGACCCCTAGTTTAGGAGATGTAGCCATTTCAGTGTTTTGAATGTTTTTTTCTGGTGGATAATATGACCACCGCAGACCCCTAGTTTAGGAGATAATGACCCCCGCAGAAGCCTATTTTATTAGATATAGCCATTTTAGTGTTTTGAATTCTCTTTCCTGGTGCATAATATGACCCCCGCAGACGTCTAGTTCAGGAGATATAGCTATTTTTGTGTTTTGAATGTTTTTTTCCCTGCTGCATTAAATGACCCCCGCAGACGCCTAGTTTAGGAGATATAGCCATTTTAGTGTTTTGATTGTTTTTTTTCTGGTGCATAAAATGACCCCCGTAGACCCCTAGTTTAGGAGATACAGCCATTTTAGTGTTTTGATTTTTTTTGCTGGTGCATAATATGACCCCCGCAGACCCCTAGTTCAGGAGATATAGCCATTTTAGTGTGGAGTCAATATCGAAACCAAAAACACCTGAGTTTCAAACCACTACATCAAAAACTTTCCTTTCTCCTCCTTCTACCTTTCCGCCCGCGCCCTTGCGACAGTGTAAGGGTATTCATAACCCCTTAGGCGCGCGTAAATTATAAAAAAAAAAAAAAAAAAATTTTAGTGTTATGAATATTTTTTTCCTGCTGCATAAAATGACCCCCGTAGACGCCTAGCTTAGGAGAAATAGCCATTTTAGTGTTTGGATTTTTTTTTTCTGGTGCATAATATGACGACCGCAGACGATAAGATTAGGAGATATAGCCATTTTGGTGTTCTGAATTTTTTTTTTCTGGTGCATAAAATGACCCCCGCAGGCGCCTAGCTTATTAGATATAGCCATTTTGTGTTGGGAGTTTTTTCTTTCTGATTTTGAGTTTTTTTTTTCGGGTGCATAAAATGACCCCCGCAGGCCGCAGTTTAGGAGATATAGCCATTTTAATGTTTTGAATGTTTTTTTCTGGTGCATAAAATGACCCCCGCAGACGCCTACTTTAGGAGATATAGCAATTTTAGTGTTTTGAATGTTTTTTTCTAGTGCATAATATGACACCAGCAGACCCCTAGTTGAGGAGATATAGCCATTTTAGTGTTTTGATTGTTTTTTTTCTGGTGCATAAAATGACCCCCGTAGACCCCTAGTTTAGGAGATATAGCCATTTTAGTGTTTTGAATTTTTTTTTCTGCTGCATAATATGACCCCCGCAGACACCTAGTTCAGGAGATATAGCCATTTGAGTGTTATGAATATTTTTTGCTGGTGCATAATATGACCCCCGCAGACGACGAGTTTAGGAGTTATAGCCATTTTTGTGTTTTGAATGTTTTTTTTTCCTGATGCATAAAATGACCCCCGCAGACGCCTAGCTTAGGAGAAATAGCCGTTTTAGTGTTTGGATTTTTTTTTCTTGGTGCATAAAATGACCTCCGCTGACGATTAGTTTAGGAGATGTAGCTATTTTTGTGTTTTGAATGTTTTTTTTCCTGCTGCATTAAATGACCCCCGCAGACGCCTAGTTTAGGAGATATAGCCATTTTAGTGTTTTGAATGTTTTTTTCTGGTGCATAGTATGACGACCGCAGACGATTAGTTTAGGAGATATAGCCATTTTAGTGTTTTGAATTTTCTTTTTCTGGTGCATAAAATGACCCCCGCAGACGCCTAGCTTAGGAGATATAGCCATTTTAGTGTTTGGATTTTTTTCTTTCTGATTTTGAAATTTTTTTTTCGGGTGCATAAAATGACCCCCGCAGAAGCCTATTTTATTAGATATAGCCATTTTAGTGTTTTGAATTCTCTTTCCTGGTGCATAATATGACCCCCGCAGACGTCTAGTTCAGGAGATATTACTATTTTTGTGTTTTGAATGTTTTTTTTCCTGCTGCATTAAATGACCCCCGCAGTCGCCTAGTTTAGGAGATATAGCCATTTTAGTGTTTTGAATGTTTTTTTCTGGTGCATAATATGACACCAGCAGACCCCTAGTTGAGGAGACATAGCCATTTTAGTGTTTTGATTGTTTTTTTTCTGGTGCATAAAATGACCCCCGCAGACCCCGAGTTTAGGAGATATAACCATTTTAGTGTTTTGAATTTTTTTTTTCTGGTGCATAATATGACCCCCGCAGACCCCTAGTTTAGGAGATAGCCATTTTAGGGTTTTGAATATTTTTTCTGGTGCATAATATGACCCCCGCAGACGACTAGTTTAGGAGATATAGCCATTTTAGTGTTTTGAATGTTTTTTTCTGGTGCATAATATGACCCCCGTAGACGACTAGTTCAGGAGATACAGCCATTTTTGTGTTTTGATTTTTTTTTTCTGGTGCATAAAATGACCTCCGCAGACCCCTAGTTTAGGAGATATAGCCATTTTAGGGTTTTGAATATTTTTTCTGGTGCATAATATGACACCAGCAGACCCCTAGTTGAGGAGATATAGCCATTTTAGTGTTTTGATTGTTTTTTTGCTGGTGCATAAAATGACCCCCGCAGACCCCTAATTTAGGAGATACAGCCATTTTAGTGTTTTGATTTTTTTTTTCTGGTGCATAAAATGACCCCCGCAGACCCCGAGTTTAGGAGATATAACCATTTTAGTGTTTTGAATTTTTTTTTTCTGGTGCATAATATGACCCCCGCAGACCCCTAGTTTAGGAGATAGCCATTTTAGGGTTTTGAATATTTTTTCTGGTGCATAATTTGACGACCGCAGACGATTAGTTTAGGAGCTATAGCCATTTTAGTGTTTTGAATTTTCTTTTCTGGTGCATAATATGACAACAGCAGACCCCTAGTTGAGGAGATGTAGCCATTTTAGTGTTTTGGTTGTTTTTTTCCTGGTGCATAAAATGACCCCCGCAGACCGCTAATTTAGGGGATATAGCCATTTTATTGTTTCGAATGTTTTTTTTCTGGTGCGTAAAATGACCCCCACAGACGATTAGTTTAGGAGATATAGCCATTTTAGTGTTTTGACGCCTAGTTTAGGAGATATAGCCATTTTAGTGTTTTGAATGTTTTTTTCTATTGCATAATATGACACCAGCAGACCCCTAGTTGAGGAGATATAGCCATTTTAGTGTTTTGATTGTTTTTTTTCTGGTGCATAAAATGACCCCCGCTGACCCAGAGTTTAGGAGATACAGCCATTTTAGTGTTTAGATTTTTTTTTTCTGGCGCATAAAATGACCCCCGCAGACCCCTAGTTTAGGAGATATAGCCATTTTTGTGTTTTGAATGTTTTTTTTCCTGCTGCATTAAATGACCCCCGCAGACGCCTAGTATAGGAGACATAGCCATTTTAGTGTTTTGAATGTTTTTTTCTGGTGCATAATATGACACCAGCAGACCCCTAGTTGAGGAGATATAGCCATTTTAGTGTTTTGATTGTTTTTTTGCTGGTGCATAAAATGACCCCCGCAGACCCCTAGTTTAGGAGATACAGCCATTTTAGTGTTTTGATTTTTTTTTCTGCTGCATAAAATGACCCCCGCAGACCCTGAGTTTAGGAGATATAACCATTTTAGTGTTTTGAATTTTTTTTTCTGGTGCATAATATGACCCCCGCAGACGACTAGTTTAGGAGATATAGCCATTTTAGTGTTTTGAATGTTTTTTTCTGATGCATAAAATGACCTCCGCTGACGTTTAGTTTAGGAGATGTAGCCATTTTAGTGTTTTGAATTTTCTTTTTCTGGTGCATAAAAAGACCCCCGCAGACGCCTATCTTAGGAGATATAGCCATTTTAGTGTTTGGATTTTGTTCTTTCTGATTTTGAAATTTTTTTTTCGGGTGCATAAAATGACCCCCACAGAAGCCTAGTTTATTAGATATAGCCATTTTAGTGTTTTGAATTTTCTTTCCTGGTGCATAATATGACCCCTGCAGACGTCTAGTTCAGGAGATATAGCTATTTTTGTGTTTTGAATGTTTTTTTTCCTGCTGCATTAAATGACCCCCGCAGACGCCTAGTTTAGGAGATATAGCCATTTTAGTGATTTGAATGTTTTTTCTGGTGCATAATATGACACCAGCAGTGCCCTAGTTGAGGAGATATAGCCATTTTAGTGTTTTGATTGTTTTTTTGCTGGTTCATAAAATGACATCCGCAGACCCCTATTTTAGGAGATACAGCCATTTTAGTGTTTTGATTTTTTTTTCTGGTGCATAAAATGACCCCCGCAGACCCCGAGTTTAGGAGATATAACCATTTTAGTGTTTTGAATATTTTTTTTCTGGTGCATAATATGACCCCCGCAGACCCCTAGTTTAGGAGAAAGCCATTTTAGGGTTTTGAATATTTTTTCTGGTGCATAATATGACCCCCGCAGACGACTAGTTTAGGAGATATATCCATTTTAGTGTTTTGAATGTTTTTTTCTGGTGCATAATATGACCCCCGTAGACGACTAGTTCAGGAGATACAGCCATTTTTGTGTTTTGATTTTTTTTTTCTGGTGCATAAAATGACCTCCGCAGACCCCTAGTTTAGGAGATATAGCCATTTTAGGGTTTTGAATATTTTTTCTGGTGCATAATATGACCCCCGCAGACCCCTAGTGTAGGAGATATAGTCATTTTAGGGTTTTGAAGGTTTTTTTCTGTTGCATAATATGACCCCTGCAGACGACTAGTTTAAGAGATATAGATATTTTAGTGTTTTGAATTTTTTTTTTCTGGTGTACAATATGACTTTCGCAGCCGCCTAATTTAGGGGATATAGCCATTTTAGTGTGTTAAATGTTTATTTTCTGGTGCATAATATGACCCCAGCAGACCCCTTGTTGATTAGATATAGCCATTTTAGTGTTTTGAATGTTTTTTTCTGGTGCATAATATGATCCTCGCAGACCACTAGTTTAGGAGATATAGCCATTTATGTGTTTTGAATATTTTTTTTGGTGTAAAATTTGACGACAGCAGACGATTAGTTTAGGAGATATAGCCATTTTAGGGTTTTGAATATTTTTTCTGGTGCATAATATGACCCCCGCAGACCCCTGGTTTAGGAGATATAGCCATTTCAGTGTTTTGAATGTTTTTTTCTGGTGCATAATATGACCCCCGCAGACGACCAGTTTAGGAGATATAGCCATTTCAGTGTTTTGAATGTTTTTTTCTGGTGCATAATATGACCACCGCAGACGATTAGTTTAGGAGATATAGCCATTTCAGTGTTTTGAATGTTTTTTTCTGGTGCATAATATGACCTCCGCAGACCCCTAGTTTAGGAGATATAGCCATTTTAGGGTTTTGAATATTTTTTCTGGTGCATAATATGACCCCCGCAGACGACCAGTTTAGGAGATATAGCCATTTCAGTGTTTTGAATGTTTTTTTCTGGTGCATAATATGACCACCGCAGACGACTAGTTTAGGAGATATAGCCATTTCAGTGTTTTGAATGTTTTTTTCTGGTGCATAATATGACCACCGCAGACGACTACTTTAGGAGATATAGCCATTTAAGTGTTTCGAATGTTTTTTTTTTTCTGGTGCATAATATGACCCCAGCAGTCCCCTAGTGTGGGAGATATGGCAATTTTAGCATTTTGAATGATTTTTTCTTGTGCATAATATGACCCCCGCAGACCCCCAGTTTAGGAAATATAGCCATTTTAGTGTTTTGAATGTTCTTTTTCTAGTGCATAATATGACCCCAGCAGACCCCTAGTTTAGGAGATATGGCCATTTTAGCATTTTGAATGGTTTTTATCTGGTGCATAATATGACCCCAGCAGACCTCTAGTTTAGGAGATATAGCCATTTAAGTGTTTTGAAAGTTCTTTTTTTCTGGTGCATAAAATGACCTCCGTAGAACCCTAGTTTAGGAGATATGGCCATTTGAGTGTTGTGAATGTTTTTTTTTTTTTTCTGGTGCATAGTATGACTCCAGCAGACCCCTAGTTTAGGAGATATGGCCATTTTAGCATTTTGAATGTTTTTTCTGGTGGATAATATGACCCCAGCAGACCTCTAGTTTAGGAGATATAGCCATTTAAATATTTTGAAAGTCTTTTTTTTCTGGTGCATAAAATGACCTCCGCAGACCCCTAGTTTGGGAGATATAGCCATTTTAGTGTTTTGAATGTTTTTTTCTGGTACATAATATAACACCCGCAGACGCCTAGTTTAGGAGATATAGCCATTTCAGTGTTTTGAATGTTTTTTTCTGGTGCATAATATGACCACCGCAGACGACCAGTTTAGGAGATATAGCCATTTTAGTGTTTTGAATTTTCTTTTCTGGTGCATAATATGACACCAGCAGACCCCTAGTTGAGGAGATGTAGCCATTTTAGTGTTTTGGTTGTTTTTTTCCTGGTGCATAAAATGACCCCCGCAGACCGCTAATTTAGGGGATATAGCCATTTTATTGTTTCGAATGTTTTTTTTCTGGTGCGTAAAATGACCCCCACAGACGATTAGTTTAGGAGATATAGCCATTTTAGTGTTTTGAATTTTTTTTTCTGGTGCATAAAATGACCCCCGCAGACCGCTAGTTTAGGGGATATAGCCATTTTCGTGTTTTGAATGTTTTTTTTCTGGTGCATAAAATGATTCCCGCAGACGCCTAGTTTAGGAGATATATCCATTTTAATGTTTTGAATTTTTTTTTCTGGTGCATAATATGACCCCCGCAGACGACTAGTTCAGGAGATATAGCCATTTTTGTGTTTTGAATGTTTTTTTTCCTGCTGCATTAAATGATCCCCACAGACGCCTAGTTTAGGAGATATAGCCATTTTAGTGTTTTGAATTTTCTTTCCTGGTGCATAATATGACCCCCGCAGACGTCTAGTTCAGGAGATATAGCTATTTTTGTGTTTTGAATGTTTTTTTTCCTGCTGCATTAAATGACCCCCGCAGACGCCTAGTTTAGGAGATATAGCCATTTTAGTGTTTTGAATGTTTTTTTCTATTGCATAATATGACACCAGCAGACCCCTAGTTGAGGAGATATAGCCATTTTAGTGTTTTGATTGTTTTTTTTCTGGTGCATAAAATGACCCCCGCTGACCCCTAGTTTAGGAGATACAGCCATTTAAGTGTTTAGAATTTTTTTTTCTGGCGCATAAAATGACCCCCGCAGACCCCTAGTTTAGGAGATATAGCCATTTCAGTGTTTTGAATGTTTTTTTCTGGTGCATAATATGACCACCGCAGACCCCTAGTTTAGGAGATATAGCCATTTTAGTGTTTTGAATTTTTTTTTCTGGTGCATAATATGACCCCCGCAGACCCCTAGTTTAGGAGATATAGCCATTTCAGTGTTTTGAATGTTTTTTTCTGGTGCATAATATGACCACCGCAGACCCCTAGTTTAGGAGATATAGCCATTTCAGTGTTTTGAATGTTTTTTTCTGGTGCATAATATGACCACCGCAGACGACTAGTTTAGGAGATATAGCCATTTCAGTGTTTTGAATGTTTTTTTCTGGTGCATAATATGACCACCGCAGACCCCTAGTTTAAGAGATATAGCCATTTTAGTGTTTTGAATGTTTTTTTCTGGTGCATAATATGATCCTCGCAGACCACTAGTTTAGGAGATATAGCCATTTATGTGTTTTGAATATTTTTTTTGGTGTAAAATTTGACGACAGCAGACGATTAGTTTAGGAGATATAGCCATTTTAGTGTTTTGATTTTTTTTTTCTGGTGCATAAAATGACCTCCGCAGACCCCTAGTTTAGGAGATATAGCCATTTTAGGGTTTTGAATATTTTTTCTGGTGCATAATATGACCCCCGCAGACGACCAGTTTAGGAGATATAGCCATTTCAGTGTTTTGAATGTTTTTTTCTGGTGCATAATATGACCACCGCAGACGACTAGTTTAGGAGATATATCCATTTTAGTGTTTTGAATGTTTTTTTCTGGTGCATAATATGACCCCCGTAGACGACTAGTTCAGGAGATACAGCCATTTTTGTGTTTTGATTTTTTTTTTCTGGTGCATAAAATGACCTCCGCAGACCCCTAGTTTAGGAGATATAGCCATTTTAGGGTTTTGAATATTTTTTCTGGTGCATAATATGACCACCGCAGACCCCTAGTGTAGGAGATATAGTCATTTTAGGGTTTTGAAGGTTTTTTTCTGTTGCATAATATGACCCCTGCAGACGACTAGTTTAAGAGATATAGATATTTTAGTGTTTTGAATTTTTTTTTTCTGGTGTACAATATGACTTTCGCAGCCGCCTAATTTAGGGGATATAGCCATTTTAGTGTGTTAAATGTTTATTTTCTGGTGCATAATATGACCCCAGCAGACCCCTTGTTGATTAGATATAGCCATTTTAGTGTTTTGAATGTTTTTTTCTGGTGCATAATATGATCCTCGCAGACCACTAGTTTAGGAGATATAGCCATTTATGTGTTTTGAATATTTTTTTTGGTGTAAAATTTGACGACAGCAGACGATTAGTTTAGGAGATATAGCCATTTTAGGGTTTTGAATATTTTTTCTGGTGCATAATATGACCCCCGCAGACCCCTAGTTTAGGAGATATAGCCATTTCAGTGTTTTGAATGTTTTTTTCTGGTGCATAATATGACCCCCGCAGACGACCAGTTTAGGAGATATAGCCATTTCAGTGTTTTGAATGTTTTTTTCTGGTGCATAATATGACCACCGCAGACGACTAGTTTAGGAGATATAGCCATTTCAGTGTTTTGAATGTTTTTTTCTGGTGCATAATATGACCTCCGCAGACCCCTAGTTTAGGAGATATAGCCATTTTAGGGTTTTGAATATTTTTTCTGGTGCATAATATGACCCCCGCAGACGACCAGTTTAGGAGATATAGCCATTTCAGTGTTTTGAATGTTTTTTTCTGGTGCATAATATGACCACCGCAGACGACTAGTTTAGGAGATATAGCCATTTCAGTGTTTTGAATGTTTTTTTCTGGTGCATAATATGACCACCGCAGACGACTACTTTAGGAGATATAGCCATTTAAGTGTTTCGAATGTTTTTTTTTTTCTGGTGCATAATATGACCCCAGCAGTCCCCTAGTGTGGGAGATATGGCAATTTTAGCATTTTGAATGATTTTTTCTTGTGCATAATATGACCCCCGCAGACCCCCAGTTTAGGAAATATAGCCATTTTAGTGTTTTGAATGTTCTTTTTCTAGTGCATAATATGACCCCAGCAGACCCCTAGTTTAGGAGATATGGCCATTTTAGCATTTTGAATGGTTTTTATCTGGTGCATAATAAGACCCCAGCAGACCTCTAGTTTAGGAGATATAGCCATTTAAGTGTTTTGAAAGTTCTTTTTTTCTGGTGCATAAAATGACCTCCGTAGAACCCTAGTTTAGGAGATATGGCCATTTGAGTGTTGTGAATGTTTTTTTTTTTTTTCTGGTGCATAGTATGACTCCAGCAGACCCCTAGTTTAGGAGATATGGCCATTTTAGCATTTTGAATGTTTTTTCTGGTGGATAATATGACCCCAGCAGACCTCTAGTTTAGGAGATATAGCCATTTAAATATTTTGAAAGTCTTTTTTTTCTGGTGCATAAAATGACCTCCGCAGACCCCTAGTTTGGGAGATATAGCCATTTTAGTGTTTTGAATGTTTTTTTCTGGTACATAATATAACACCCGCAGACGCCTAGTTTAGGAGATATAGCCATTTCAGTGTTTTGAATGTTTTTTTCTGGTGCATAATATGACCACCGCAGACGACTAGTTTAGGAGATATAGCCATTTTAGTGTTTTGAATTTTCTTTTCTGGTGCATAATATGACACCAGCAGACCCCTAGTTGAGGAGATGTAGCCATTTTAGTGTTTTGGTTGTTTTTTTCCTGGTGCATAAAATGACCCCCGCAGACCGCTAATTTAGGGGATATAGCCATTTTATTGTTTCGAATGTTTTTTTTCTGGTGCGTAAAATGACCCCCACAGACGATTAGTTTAGGAGATATAGCCATTTTAGTGTTTTGAATTTTTTTTTCTGGTGCATAAAATGACCCCCGCAGACCGCTAGTTTAGGGGATATAGCCATTTTCGTGTTTTGAATGTTTTTTTTCTGGTGCATAAAATGATTCCCGCAGACGCCTAGTTTAGGAGATATATCCATTTTAATGTTTTGAATTTTTTTTTCTGGTGCATAATATGACCCCCGCAGACGACTAGTTCAGGAGATATAGCCATTTTTGTGTTTTGAATGTTTTTTTTCCTGCTGCATTAAATGATCCCCACAGACGCCTAGTTTAGGAGATATAGCCATTTTAGTGTTTTGAATTTTCTTTCCTGGTGCATAATATGACCCCCGCAGACGTCTAGTTCAGGAGATATAGCTATTTTTGTGTTTTGAATGTTTTTTTTCCTGCTGCATTAAATGACCCCCGCAGACGCCTAGTTTAGGAGATATAGCCATTTTAGTGTTTTGAATGTTTTTTTCTATTGCATAATATGACACCAGCAGACCCCTAGTTGAGGAGATATAGCCATTTTAGTGTTTTGATTGTTTTTTTTCTGGTGCATAAAATGACCCCCGCTGACCCCTAGTTTAGGAGATACAGCCATTTAAGTGTTTAGAATTTTTTTTTCTGGCGCATAAAATGACCCCCGCAGACCCCTAGTTTAGGAGATATAGCCATTTCAGTGTTTTGAATGTTTTTTTCTGGTGCATAATATGACCACCGCAGACCCCTAGTTTAGGAGATATAGCCATTTCAGTGTTTTGAATGTTTTTTTCTGGTGCATAATATGACCACCGCAGACGACTAGTTTAGGAGATATAGCCATTTCAGTGTTTTGAATGTTTTTTTCTGGTGCATAATATGACCACCGCAGACCCCTAGTTTAGGAGATATAGCCATTTTAGTGTTTTGAATGTTTTTTTCTGGTGCATAATATGATCCTCGCAGACCACTAGTTTAGGAGATATAGCCATTTATGTGTTTTGAATATTTTTTTTGGTGTAAAATTTGACGACAGCAGACGATTAGTTTAGGAGATATAGCCATTTTAGTGTTTTGATTTTTTTTTTCTGGTGCATAAAATGACCTCCGCAGACCCCTAGTTTAGGAGATATAGCCATTTTAGGGTTTTGAATATTTTTTCTGGTGCATAATATGACCCCCGCAGACGACCAGTTTAGGAGATATAGCCATTTCAGTGTTTTGAATGTTTTTTTCTGGTGCATAATATGACCACCGCAGACGACTAGTTTAGGAGATATAGCCATTTCAGTGTTTTGAATGTTTTTTTCTGGTGCATAATATGACCACCGCAGACCCCTAGTTTAGGAGATATAGCCATTTTAGTGTTTTGAATGTTTTTTTCTGGTGCATAATATGATCCTCGCAGACCACTAGTTTAGGATATATAGCCATTTATGTGTTTTGAATATTTTTTTTGGTGTAAAATTTGACGACAGCAGACGATTAGTTTAGGAGATATAGCCATTTTAGTGTTTTGATTTTTTTTTTCTGGTGCATAAAATGACCTCCGCAGACCCCTAGTTTAGGAAATATAGCCATTTTAGGGTTTTGAATATTTTTTCTGGTGCATAATATGACCCCCGCAGACGACCAGTTTAGGAGATATAGCCATTTCAGTGTTTTGAATGTTTTTTTCTGGTGCATAATATGACCACCGCAGACGACTAGTTTAGGAGATATAGCCATTTCAGTGTTTTGAATGTTTTTTTCTGGTGCATAATATGACCTCCGCAGACCCCTAGTTTAGGAGATATAGCCATTTCAGTGTTTTGAATGTTTTTTTCTGGTGCATAATATGACCTCCGCAGACCCCTAGTTTAGGAGATATAGCCATTTTAGGGTTTTGAATATTTTTTCTGGTGCATAATATGACCCCCGCAGACCCCTAGTTTAGGAGATATAGCCATTTCAGTGTTTTGAATGTTTTTTTCTGGTGCATAATATGACCCCCGCAGACCCCTAGTTTAGGAGATATAGCCATTTCAGTGTTTTGAATGTTTTTTTCTGGTGCATAATATGACCCCCGCAGACGACCAGTTTAGGAGATATAGCCATTTCAGTGTTTTGAATGTTTTTTTCTGGTGCATAATATGACCACCGCAGACGACTAGTTTAGGAGATATAGCCATTTCAGTGTTTTGAATGTTTTTTTCTGGTGCATAATATGACCTCCGCAGACCCCTAGTTTAGGAGATATAGCCATTTTAGGGTTTTGAATATTTTTTCTGGTGCATAATATGACCCCCGCAGACCCCTAGTTTAGGAGATATAGCCATTTCAGTGTTTTGAATGTTTTTTTCTGGTGCATAATATGACCCCCGCAGACCCCTAGTTTAGGAGATATAGCCATTTCAGTGTTTTGAATGTTTTTTTCTGGTGCATAATATGACCCCCGCAGACGACCAGTTTAGGAGATATAGCCATTTCAGTGTTTTGAATGTTTTTTTCTGGTGCATAATATGATCCTCGCAGACCACTAGTTTAGGAGATATAGCCATTTATGTGTTTTGAATATTTTTTTTGGTGTAAAATTTGACGACAGCAGACGATTAGTTTAGGAGATATAGCCATTTTAGTGTTTTGATTTTTTTTTTCTGGTGCATAATATGACCACCGCAGACCCCTAGTTTAGGAGATATAGCCATTTCAGTGTTTTGAATGTTTTTTTCTGGTGCATAATATGACCCCCGCAGACGACCAGTTTAGGAGATATAGCCATTTCAGTGTTTTGAATGTTTTTTTCTGGTGCATAATATGACCACCGCAGACGACTAGTTTAGGAGATATAGCCATTTCAGTGTTTTGAATGTTTTTTTCTGGTGCATAATATGACCTCCGCAGACCCCTAGTTTAGGAGATATAGCCATTTTAGGGTTTTGAATATTTTTTCTGGTGCATAATATGACCCCCGCAGACCCCTAGTTTAGGAGATATAGCCATTTCAGTGTTTTGAATGTTTTTTTCTGGTGCATAATATGACCCCCGCAGACGACCAGTTTAGGAGATATAGCCATTTCAGTGTTTTGAATGTTTTTTTCTGGTGCATAATATGACCACCGCAGACGACTAGTTTAGGAGATATAGCCATTTCAGTGTTTTGAATGTTTTTTTCTGGTGCATAATATGACCACCGCAGACGACTAGTTTAGGAGATATAGCCATTTAAGTGTTTCGAATGTTTTTTTTTTTTCTGGTGCATAATATGACCCCAGCAGTCCCCTAGTGTGGGAGATATGGCAATTTTAGCATTTTGAATGTTTTTTTCTTGTGCATAATATGACCCCCGCAGACCCCCAGTTTAGGAAATATAGCCATTTTAGTGTTTTGAATGTTCTTTTTCTAGTGCATAATATGACCCCAGCAGACCCCTAGTTTAGGAGATATGGCCATTTTAGCATTTTGAATGGTTTTTATCTGGTGCATAATAAGACCCCAGCAGACCTCTAGTTTAGGAGATATAGCCATTTAAGTGTTTTGAAAGTTCTTTTTTTCTGGTGCATAAAATGACCTCCGTAGAACCCTAGTTTAGGAGATATGGCCATTTGAGTGTTGTGAATGTTTTTTTTTTTTTCTGGTGCATAGTATGACCCCAGCAGACCCCTAGTTTAGGAGATATGGCCATTTTAGCATTTTGAATGTTTTTTCTGGTGGATAATATGACCCCAGCAGACCTCTAGTTTAGGAGATATAGCCATTTAAATATTTTGAAAGTCTTTTTTTTCTGGTGCATAAAATGACCTCCGCAGACCCCTAGTTTGGGAGATATAGCCATTTTAGTGTTTTGAATGTTTTTTTCTGGTACATAATATAACACCCGCAGACGCCTAGTTTAGGAGATATAGCCATTTCAGTGTTTTGAATGTTTTTTTCTGGTGCATAATATGACCACCGCAGACGACTAGTTTAGGAGATATAGCCATTTTAGTGTTTTGAATTTTCTTTTCTGGTGCATAATATGACACCAGCAGACCCCTAGTTGAGGAGATGTAGCCATTTTAGTGTTTTGGTTGTTTTTTTCCTGGTGCATAAAATGACCTCCGCAGACCGCTAATTTAGGGGATATAGCCATTTTATTGTTTCGAATGTTTTTTTTCTGGTGCGTAAAATGACCCCCACAGACGATTAGTTTAGGAGATATAGCCATGTTAATGTTTTGAATTTTTTTTTCTGGTGCATAAAATGACCTCCGCAGACCGCTAGTTTAGGGGATATAGCCATTTTCGTGTTTTGAATGTTTTTTTTCTGGTGCATAACATGACTCCCGCAGACGCCTAGTTTAGGAGATATATCCATTTTAATGTTTTGAATTTTTTTTTCTGGTGCATAATATGACACCCGCAGACGACTAGTTCAGGAGATATAACCATTTTTGTGTTTTGAATGTTTTTTTTCCTGCTGCATTAAATGATCCCCACAGACGCCTAGTTTAGGAGATATAGCCATTTTAGTGTTTTGAATTTTCTTTCCTGGTGCATAATATGACCCCCGCAGACGTCTAGTTCAGGAGATATAGCTATTTTTGTGTCTTGAATGTTTTTTTTCCTGCTGCATTAAATGACCCCCGCAGACGCCTAGTTTAGGAGATATAGCCATTTTAGTGTTTTGAATGTTTTTTTCTATTGCATAATATGACACCAGCAGACCCCTAGTTGAGGAGATATAGCCATTTTAGTGTTTTGATTGTTTTTTTTCTGGTGCATAAAATGACCCCCGCTGACCCCTAGTTTAGGAGATACAGCCATTTTAGTGTTTTGATTTTTTTTTCTGGCGCATAAAATGACCCCCGCAGACCCCTAGTTTAGGAGATATAGCCATTTTTGTGTTTTGAATGTTTTTTTTCCTGCTGCATTAAATGACCCCCGCAGACGCCTAGTATAGGAGACATAGCCATTTTAGTGTTTTGAATGTTTTTTTCTGGTGCGTCATATGACACCAGCAGACCCCTAGTTGAGGAGATATAGCCATTTTAGTGTTTTGATTGTTTTTTTTCGGGTGCATAAAATGATCCCCGCAGACCGCTAGTTTAGGAGATATAGCCAATTTAGTGTTTTGAATTTTCTTTCCTGGTGCATAATATGACCCCCGCAGACGTCTAGTTTAGGAGATATAGCTATTTTTGTGTTTTGAATGTTTTTTTTCCTGCTGCATTAAATGACCCCCGCAGACGCCTAGTTTAGGAGATATAGCCATTTTAGTGTTTTGAATTTTTTTTTTCTGGTGCATAAAATGACCCCCGCAGACCGCTAGTTTAGGGGATAAAGCCATTTTAGTGTTTTGAATGTTTATTTTCTGGTGCATAAAATGACTTCCGCAGACGCCTAGTATAGGAGATATATCCATTTTAATGTTTTGAATTTTTTTTTCTGGTGCATAATATGACCCCCGCAGACAACTAGTTCAGGAGATATAGCCATTTTTGTGTTTTGATTTTTTTTTTCTGGTGCATAAAATGACCCCCGCAGACCCCTAGTTTAGGAGATATAGCCATTTAAGGGTTTCGAATATTTTTTCTGGTGCATGATATGGCCCCCGCAGACGACTGGTTTAGGAGATATAGCCATTTTAGTGTTTTTAATGTTTTTTTCTGGTGCATAATATGACCGCCGCAGACGACTAGTTCAGGAGAAGTGGCCATTTTTGTGTTTTGATTTTTTTTTTCTGGTGCATAAAATGACCTCCGCAGACCCCTAGTTTAGGAGATATAGCCATTTTAGGGTTTTGAATAATTTTTCTGGTGCATAATATGACCCCGCAGACCCCTAGTTTAGGGGATATAGTCATTTTAGGGTTTTGAAAGTTTTTTTTCTTTTGCATAATATGACCCCTGCAGATGACTAGTTAAGGAGATATAGCCATTTTTGTGTTTTGATTTTTTTTTCTGGTGCATAAAATGACCCCCGAAGACCCTTGGTTTAGGAGATATAGCCATTTTAGGGTTTTGAATATTTTTTCTGGTGCATAATATGGCCCCCGCAGACCACTAGTTTAGGAGATATAGCCATTTTAGTGTTTTGAATGTTTTTTTCTGGTGCATAATATGACCCCCGCAGACCCCTAGTTTAGGAGATATAGCCATTTTAGTGTTTTGATTGTTTTTTTTCGGGTGCATAAAATGATCCCCGTAGACCGCTAGTTTAGGAGATATAGCCATTTTAATGTTTCGAATTTTCTTTCCTGGTGCATAATATGACCCCCGCAGACGTCTAGTTTAGGAGATATAGCCATTTCAGTGTTTTGAATTTTTTTTTCTGGTGCATAAAATGATCCCCGCAGACGCCTAGCTTAGGAGAAATAGGCATTTTAGTGTTTGGATTTTTTTTTCTGGTGCATAAAATGACCTCCGCTGACGATTAGTTTAGGAGATATAGCCATTTTAGTGTTTTGAATTTTCTTTTCTGGTGCATAATATGACCCCCTCAGACGACTAATTCAGGAGATATAGCTATTTTTGTGTTTTGAATGTTTTTTTTCCTGCTGCATTAAATGACCCCCGCAGACGCCTAGTTTAGGAGATATAGCCATTTCAGTGTTTTGAATTTTTTTTCTGGTGCATAAAATGATCCCCGCAGACGCCTAGCTTAGGAGATATAGGCATTTTAGTGTTTGGATTTTTTTTTTCTGGTGCATAAAATGACCTCCGCTGACGATTAGTTTGGGAGATATAGCCATTTTAGTGTTTTGAATTTTCTTTTCTGGTGCATAATGTGACCCCCGCAGACGACTAATTCAGGAGATATAGCTATTTTTGTGTTTTGAATGTTTTTTTTCCTGCTGCATTAAATGACCCCCGCAGACGCCTAGTTTAGGAAATATAGCCATTTTGGTATTTTGAATGTTTTTTTCTGGTGCATAATATGACACCAGCAGACCCCTAGTTGAGGAGATATAGCCATTTAAGTGTTTTGGTTGTTTTTTTTCTGGTGCATAAAATGACCCCCGCAGACCGCTAATTTAGGGGATATAGCCATTTTATTGTTTTGAATGTTTTTTTTCTGGTGCGTAAAATGACCCCCACAGACGATTAGTTTAGGAGATATAGCCATCTTAGTGTTTTGAATTTTTTTTTTCTGGTGCATAAAATGACCCCCGCAGACCGCTAGTTTAGGGGATATAGCCATTTTAGTGTTTTGAATGTTTTTTTCTGGTGCATAAAATGACTCCCGCGGACGCCTAGTTTAGGAGATATATCCATTTTAATCTTTTGAATTTTTTTTTCTGGTGCATAATATGACCCCCGCAGACGACTAGTTCAGGAGATATAGCCATTTTTGTGTTTTGAATGTTTTTTTTCCTGCTGCATTAAATGACCCCCGCAGACGCCTAGTTTAGGAGACATAGCCATTTTAGTGTTTTGAATGTTTTTTTCTGGTGCATAATATGACACCAGCAGACCCCTAGTTGAGGAGATATGGCCATTTTAGTGTTTTGATTGTTTTTTTTCAGGTGCATAAAATAACCCCGCAGACCACTAGTTTAGGAGATACAGCCATTTTAGTGTTTTGATTTTTTTTTTTCTGGTGCATAAAATGACCTTCGCATACCCCTAGTTTAGGAGATATAACCATTTTAGTGTTTTGAATTTTTTTTTTTCTGGTGCTTAATATGACCCCCGCAGCCGCCTAGTTTAGGGGATATAGCCATTTTAGTGTGTTGAATGTTTTTTCTCTGGTGCATAAAATGACCCCCGCACACCCCCAGATCAGGAGATACGGCCATTTTAGTGTTTTAAATGTTTTTTTCTGGTGCATAATATGACCACCGCAGACGCCCAGTTTAGGTGATATAGCCATTTTGGTGTTTTGAATGTTTTTTCTTTTGCATAATATGACCCCTGCAGATGACTAGTTTAAGAGATATTGAAATTTCGGTGTTTTGAATGTTTTTTTCTGGTGCATAATATGACCACCGCAGACGCCTAGTTTAGGAGATATAGCCATTTTAGTGTTTTGAATATTTTTTTCTGGTGCATAATATGACCCCCGCAGACGACTACTTTAAGAGATATAGATATTTTAGTGTGTTGAATTTTTTTTTCTGGTGTACAATATGACTTTCGCAGCCGCCTAGTTTAGGGGATATAGCCATTTTAGTGTGTTGAATGTTTTTTTTCTTGTGCATAATATGACCCCCTCAGACGACTAGTTTAGGAGATATAGCCATTTTTTTGTTTTGAATATTTTTTTCTGGTGCATAAAATGACCCCCGCAGACGCCTAGCTTAGGAGATATTGCCATTTTAGTGTTTGGATTTTTTTCTTTCTGATTTTGACATTTTTTTTTTCGGGTGCATACAATGAACAACGCAGACCACTAATTTAGGGGATATAGCCATTTTATTGTTTTGAATGTTTTTTTTCGGGTGCGTAAAATGACCCCCGCAGACGCCTAGTTTAGGAGATTTTAGTGTTTTGAATATTTTTTTTTTGGTGCATAATATGACCCCAGCAGACCACTAGTTGAGGAGATGTAGCCATTTTAGTGTTTTGAAATTTTTTTTTCTGGTGCATAAAATGACCCCCGCAGACCGCTAATTTAGGGGATATAGCCATTTTACTGTTTTGAATGTTTTTTTTCTGGTGCATAATATGACCACCGCAGATGACTAGTTTAAGAGATATAGCCATTTCAGTGTTTTGAATGTTTTTTTCTGGTGCATAATATGACCACCGCAGACGACAAGTTTAGGAGATATAGCCATTTCAGTGTTTTGAATGTTTTTTTCAGGTGCATAATATGACGACCGCAGACGATTAGTTTGGAAGATATAGCCATTTTAGTGTTTTGAATTTTCTGTTCTGGTGCATAATATGACCCCCGCAGACGACTAATTCAGGAGTTATAGCCATTTTAGTGTTTTGAATGTTTTTTTCTGGTGCATAAAATGACTCCCGCAGACGCCTAGTTTAGGAGATATATCCATTTTAATCTTTTGAATTTTTTTTTCTGGTGCGTAAAATGACCCCCACAGACGATTAGTTTAGGAGATATAGCCATTTTAGTGTTTTGATTGTTTTTTTATGGTGCATAAAATGACCCCCGCTGACCCCTAGTTTAGGAGATACAGCCATTTTAGTGTTTTGATTTTTTTTTTCTGGTGCTCAAAATGACCTTCGCATACCCCTAGTTTAGGAGATATAACCATTTTAGTGTTTTGAATTTTTTTTTTTCTGGCGCACAAAATGACCCCCGGAGACCCCTAGTTTAGGAGATACAGCCATTTTAGTGCTTTGGTTTTTTTTTCTGGTGCATAAAATGACCCTCGCATACCCCTAGTTTAGGAGATATAACCATTTTAGTGTTTTGTATTTTTTTTTTTTCTGGTGCTTACTATGACCCCCGGAACCGACTAGTTTAGGGGATATAGCCATTTTAGTGTGTTGAATGTTTTTTCTCTGGTGCATAAAATGGCCCCCGCATACCCCCAGTTCAGGAGATATAACCATTTTAGTGTTTTAAATATTTTTTTCTGGTGCATAAAATGACCCCCGCAGACGCCTAGCTTAGGAGATATTGCCATTTTAGTGCTTTGATTTTTTTTTCTGGTGCATAAAATGACCCTCGCATACCCCTAGTTTAGGAGATATAACCATTTTAGTGTTTTGGATTTTTTTTTTTCTGGTGCTTAATATGACCCCCGCAGCCGACTAGTTTAGGGGATATAGCCATTTTAGTGTGTTGAATGTTTTTTCTCTGGTGCATAAAATGGCCCCCGCAGACCCCCAGTTCAGGAGATATAGCCATTTTAGTGTTTTGAATTTTTTTTTCTGGTGCATAATATGACCCCCGCAGACCCTTAGTTTAGGAGATATAGCCATTTCAGTGTTTTGAATGTTTTTTTCTGGTGCATAATATGACCACCACAGACCCCTAGTTTAGGAGATATAGCCATTTCAGTGTTTTGAATGTTTTTTTCTGGTGCATAATATGACCACAGCAGACGACTAGTTTAGGAGATATAGCCATTTCAGTGTTTTGAATGTTTTTTTCTGGTGCATAATTTGACGACCGCAGACGATTAGTTTAGGAGATATAGCCATTTTAGTGTTTTGAATTTTCTTTTCTGGTGCATAATATGACACCAGCAGACCCCTAGTTGGGGAGATGTAGCCATTTTAGTGTTTTGGTTGTTTTTTCCTGGTGCATAAAATGACCCCCGCAGACCGCTAGTTTAGGGGATATAGCCATTTTCGTGTTTTGAATGTTTTTTTTCTGGTGCATAAAATGACTCCCGCAGACGCCTAGTTTAGGAGATATATCCATTTTAATGTTTTGAATTTTTTTTTCTGGTGCATAATATGACCCCCGCAGACGACTAGTTCAGGAGATATAGCCATTTTTGTGTTTTGAATGTTTTTTTTCCTGCTGCATTAAATGATCCCCACAGACGCCTAGTTTAGGAGATATAGCCATTTTAGTGTTTTGAATTTTCTTTCCTGGTGCATAATATGACCCCCGCAGACGTCTAGTTCAGGAGATATAGCTATTTTTGTGTTTTGAATGTTTTTTTTCCTGCTGCATTAAATGACCCCCGCAGACGCCTAGTTTAGGAGATATAGCCATTTTAGTGTTTTGAATGTTTTTTTCTATTGCATAATATGACACCAGCAGACCCCTAGTTGAGGAGATATAGCCATTTTAGTGTTTTGATTGTTTTTTTTCTGGTGCATAAAATGACCCCCGCTGACCCCTAGTTTAGGAGATACAGCCATTTTAGTGTTTTGATTTTTTTTTCTGGCGCATAAAATGACCCCCGCAGACCACTAGTTTAGGAGATATAGCCATTTTTGTGTTTTGAATGTTTTTTTTCCTGCTGCATTAAATGACCCCCGCAGACGCCTAGTATAGGAGACATAGCCATTTTAGTGTTTTGAATGTTTTTTTCTGGTGCATCATATGACACCAGCAGACCCCTAGTTGAGGAGATATAGCCATTTTAGTGTTTTGATTGTTTTTTTTCGGGTGCATAAAATGATCCCCGCAGACCGCTAGTTTAGGAGATATAGCCAATTTAGTGTTTTGAATTTTCTTTCCTGGTGCATAATATGACCCCCGCAGACGTCTAGTTTAGGAGATATAGCTATTTTTGTGTTTTGAATGTTTTTTTTCCTGCTGCATTAAATGACCCCCGCAGACGCCTAGTTTAGGAGATATAGCCATTTTAGTGTTTTGAATTTTTTTTTTCTGGTGCATAAAATGACCCCCGCAGACCGCTAGTTTAGGGGATAAAGCCATTTTAGTGTTTTGAATGTTTATTTTCTGGTGCATAAAATGACTTCCGCAGACGCCTAGTATAGGAGATATATCCATTTTAATGTTTTGAATTTTTTTTTCTGGTGCATAATATGACCCCCGCAGACAACTAGTTCAGGAGATATAGCCATTTTTGTGTTTTGATTTTTTTTTTTCTGGTGCATAAAATGACCCCCGCAGACCCCTAGTTTAGGAGATATAGCCATTTAAGGGTTTCGAATATTTTTTCTGGTGCATAATATGGCCCCCGCAGATGACTGGTTTAGGAGATATAGCCATTTTAGTGTTTTTAATGTTTTTTTCTGGTGCATAATATGACCGCCGCAGACGACTAGTTCAGGAGAAGTGGCCATTTTTGTGTTTTGATTTTTTTTTTCTGGTGCATAAAATGACCTCCGCAGACCCCTAGTTTAGGAGATATAGCCATTTTAGGGTTTTGAATAATTTTTCTGGTGCATAATATGACCCCGCAGACCCCTAGTTTAGGGGATATAGTCATTTTAGGGTTTTGAATGTTTTTTTTCTTTTGCATAATATGACCCCTGCAGATGACTAGTTAAGGAGATATAGCCATTTTTGTGTTTTGATTTTTTTTTCTGGTGCATAAAATGACCCCCGCAGACCCTTGGTTTAGGAGATATAGCCATTTTAGGGTTTTGAATATTTTTTCTGGTGCATAATATGGCCCCCGCAGACCACTAGTTTAGGAGATATAGCCATTTTAGTGTTTTGAATGTTTTTTTCTGGTGCATAATATGACCCCCGCAGACCCCTAGTTTAGGAGATATAGCCATTTTAGTGTTTTGATTGTTTTTTTTCGGGTGCATAAAATGATCCCCGTAGACCGCTAGTTTAGGAGATATAGCCATTTTAATGTTTCGAATTTTCTTTCCTGGTGCATAATATGACCCCCGCAGACGTCTAGTTTAGGAGATATAGCCATTTCAGTGTTTTGAATTTTTTTTTCTGGTGCATAAAATGATCCCCGCAGACGCCTAGCTTAGGAGAAATAGGCATTTTAGTGTTTGGATTTTTTTTTCTGGTGCATAAAATGACCTCCGCTGACGATTAGTTTAGGAGATATAGCCATTTTAGTGTTTTGAATTTTCTTTTCTGGTGCATAATATGACCCCCTCAGACGACTAATTCAGGAGATATAGCTGTTTTTGTGTTTTGAATGTTTTTTTTCCTGCTGCATTAAATGACCCCCGCAGACGCCTAGTTTAGGAGATATAGCCATTTCAGTGTTTTGAATTTTTTTTCTGGTGCATAAAATGATCCCCGCAGACGCCTAGCTTAGGAGATATAGGCATTTTAGTGTTTGGATTTTTTTTTTCTGGTGCATAAAATGACCTCCGCTGACGATTAGTTTGGGAGATATAGCCATTTTAGTGTTTTGAATTTTCTTTTCTGGTGCATAATATGACCCCCGCAGACGACTAATTCAGGAGATATAGCTATTTTTGTGTTTTGAATGTTTTTTTTCCTGCTGCATTAAATGACCCCCGCAGACGCCTAGTTTAGGAAATATAGCCATTTTGGTATTTTGAATGTTTTTTTCTGGTGCATAATATGACACCAGCAGACCCCTAGTTGAGGAGATATAGCCATTTAAGTGTTTTGGTTGTTTTTTTTCTGGTGCATAAAATGACCCCCGCAGACCGCTAATTTAGGGGATATAGCCATTTTATTGTTTTGAATGTTTTTTTTCTGGTGCGTAAAATGACCCCCACAGACGATTAGTTTAGGAGATATAGCCATCTTAGTGTTTTGAATTTTTTTTTTCTGGTACATAAAATGACCCCCGCAGACCGCTAGTTTAGGGGATATAGCCATTTTAGTGTTTTGAATGTTTTTTTCTGGTGCATAAAATGACTCCCGCGGACGCCTAATTTAGGAGATATATCCATTTTAATCTTTTGAATTTTTTTTTCTGGTGCATAATATGACCCCCGCAGACGACTAGTTCAGGAGATATAGCCATTTTTGTGTTTTGAATGTTTTTTTTCCTGCTGCATTAAATGACCCCCGCAGACGCCTAGTTTAGGAGACATAGCCATTTTAGTGTTTTGAATGTTTTTTTCTGGTGCATAATATGACACCAGCAGACCCCTAGTTGAGGAGATATGGCCATTTTAGTGTTTTGATTGTTTTTTTTCAGGTGCATAAAATGACCCCCGCAGACCACTAGTTTAGGAGATACAGCCATTTTAGTGTTTTGATTTTTTTTTTTCTGGTGCATAAAATGACCTTCGCATACCCCTAGTTTAGGAGATATAACCATTTTAGTGTTTTGAATTTTTTTTTTTCTGGTGCTTAATATGACCCCCGCAGCCGCCTAGTTTAGGGGATATAGCCATTTTAGTGTGTTGAATGTTTTTTCTCTGGTGCATAAAATGACCCCCGCACACCCCCAGATCAGGAGATACGGCCATTTTAGTGTTTTAAATGTTTTTTTCTGGTGCATAATATGACCTCCGCAGACGCCCAGTTTAGGTGATATAGCCATTTTGGTGTTTTGAATGTTTTTTCTTTTGCATAATATGACCCCTGCAGATGACTAGTTTAAGAGATATTGAAATTTCGGTGTTTTGAATGTTTTTTTCTGGTGCATAATATGACCACCGCAGACGCCTAGTTTAGGAGATATAGCCATTTTAGTGTTTTGAATATTTTTTTCTGGTGCATAATATGACCCCCGCAGACGACTACTTTAAGAGATATAGATATTTTAGTGTGTTGAATTTTTTTTTCTGGTGTACAATATGACTTTCGCAGCCGCCTAGTTTAGGGGATATAGCCATTTTAGTGTGTTGAATGTTTTTTTTCTTGTGCATAATATGACCCCCTCAGACGACTAGTTTAGGAGATATAGCCATTTTTTTGTTTTGAATATTTTTTTCTGGTGCATAAAATGACCCCCGCAGACGCCTAGCTTAGGAGATATTGCCATTTTAGTGTTTGGATTTTTTTCTTTCTGATTTTGAAATTTTTTTTTTCGGGCGCATACAATGAACAACGCAGACCACTAATTTAGGGGATATAGCCATTTTATTGTTTTGAATGTTTTTTTTCGGGTGCGTAAAATGACCCCCGCAGACGCCTAGTTTAGGAGATTTTAGTGTTTTGAATATTTTTTTTTTGGTGCATAATATGACCCCAGCAGACCACTAGTTGAGGAGATGTAGCCATTTTAGTGTTTTGAAATTTTTTTTTCTGGTGCATAAAATGACCCCCGCAGACCGCTAATTTAGGGGATATAGCCATTTTACTGTTTTGAATGTTTTGTTTCTGGTGCATAATATGACCACCGCAGATGACTAGTTTAAGAGATATAGCCATTTCAGTGTTTTGAATGTTTTTTTCTGGTGCATAATATGACCACCGCAGACGACAAGTTTAGGAGATATAGCCATTTCAGTGTTTTGAATGTTTTTTTCTGGTGCATAATATGACGACCGCAGACGATTAGTTTGGGAGATATAGCCATTTTAGTGTTTTGAATTTTCTGTTCTGGTGCATAATATGACCCCCGCAGACGACTAATTCAGGAGTTATAGCCATTTTAGTGTTTTGAATGTTTTTTTCTGGTGCATAAAATGACTCCCGCAGACGCCTAGTTTAGGAGATATATCCATTTTAATCTTTTGAATTTTTTTTTCTGGTGCGTAAAATGACCCCCACAGACGATTAGTTTAGGAGATATAGCCATTTTAGTGTTTTGATTGTTTTTTTTATGGTGCATAAAATGACCCCCGCTGACCCCTAGTTTAGGAGATACAGCCATTTTAGTGTTTTGATTTTTTTTTTCTGGTGCTCAAAATGACCTTCGCATACCCCTAGTTTAGGAGATATAACCATTTTAGTGTTTTGAATTTTTTTTTTTCTGGCGCACAAAATGACCCCCGGAGACCCCTAGTTTAGGAGATACAGCCATTTTAGTGCTTTGATTTTTTTTTCTGGTGCATAAAATGACCCTCGCATACCCCTAGTTTAGGAGATATAACCATTTTAGTGTTTTGGATTTTTTTTTTTTCTGGTGCTTACTATGACCCCCGGAGCCGACTAGTTTAGGGGATATAGCCATTTTAGTGTGTTGAATGTTTTTTCTCTGGTGCATAAAATGGCCCCCGCATACCCCCAGTTCAGGAGATATAACCATTTTAGTGTTTTAAATATTTTTTTCTGGTGCATAAAATGACCCCCGCAGACGCCTAGCTTAGGAGATATTGCCATTTTAGTGCTTTGATTTTTTTTTCTGGTGCATAAAATGACCCTCGCATACCCCTAGTTTAGGAGATATAACCATTTTAGTGTTTTGGATTTTTTTTTTTCTGGTGCTTAATATGACCCCCGCAGCCGACTAGTTTAGGGGATATAGCCATTTTAGTGTGTTGAATGTTTTTTCTCTGGTGCATAAAATGGCCCCCGCAGACCCCCAGTTCAGGAGATATAGCCATTTTAGTGTTTTGAATTTTTTTTTCTGGTGCATAATATGACCCCCGCAGACCCTTAGTTTAGGAGATATAGCCATTTCAGTGTTTTGAATGTTTTTTTTCTGGTGCATAATATGACCACCACAGACCCCTAGTTTAGGAGATATAGCCATTTCAGTGTTTTGAATGTTTTTTTTCTGGTGCATAATATGACCACAGCAGACGACTAGTTTAGGAGATATAGCCATTTCAGTGTTTTGAATGTTTTTTTCTGGTGCATAATTTGACGACCGCAGACGATTAGTTTAGGAGATATAGCCATTTTAGTGTTTTGAATTTTCTTTTCTGGTGCATAATATGACACCAGCAGACCCCTAGTTGGGGAGATGTAGCCATTTTAGTGTTTTGGTTGTTTTTTCCTGGTGCATAAAATGACCCCCGCAGACCGCTAGTTTAGGGGATATAGCCATTTTCGTGTTTTGAATGTTTTTTTTCTGGTGCATAAAATGACCCCCGCTGACCCCTAGTTTAGGAGATACAGCCATTTTAGTGTTTTGATTTTTTTTTCTGGCGCATAAAATGACCCCCGCAGACCACTAGTTTAGGAGATATAGCCATTTTTGTGTTTTGAATGTTTTTTTTCCTGCTGCATTAAATGACCCCCGCAGACGCCTAGTATAGGAGACATAGCCATTTTAGTGTTTTGAATGTTTTTTTCTGGTGCATCATATGACACCAGCAGACCCCTAGTTGAGGAGATATAGCCATTTTAGTGTTTTGATTGTTTTTTTTCGGGTGCATAAAATGATCCCCGCAGACCGCTAGTTTAGGAGATATAGCCAATTTAGTGTTTTGAATTTTCTTTCCTGGTGCATAATATGACCCCCGCAGACGTCTAGTTTAGGAGATATAGCTATTTTTGTGTTTTGAATGTTTTTTTTCCTGCTGCATTAAATGACCCCCGCAGACGCCTAGTTTAGGAGATATAGCCATTTTAGTGTTTTGAATTTTTTTTTTCTGGTGCATAAAATGACCCCCGCAGACCGCTAGTTTAGGGGATAAAGCCATTTTAGTGTTTTGAATGTTTATTTTCTGGTGCATAAAATGACTTCCGCAGACGCCTAGTATAGGAGATATATCCATTTTAATGTTTTGAATTTTTTTTTCTGGTGCATAATATGACCCCCGCAGACAACTAGTTCAGGAGATATAGCCATTTTTGTGTTTTGATTTTTTTTTTTCTGGTGCATAAAATGACCCCCGCAGACCCCTAGTTTAGGAGATATAGCCATTTAAGGGTTTCGAATATTTTTTCTGGTGCATAATATGGCCCCGCAGACGACTGGTTTAGGAGATATAGCCATTTTAGTGTTTTTAATGTTTTTTTCTGGTGCATAATATGACCCCCGCAGACGACTAGTTCAGGAGAAGTGGCCATTTTTGTGTTTTGATTTTTTTTTTCTGGTGCATAAAATGACCTCCGCAGACCCCTAGTTTAGGAGATATAGCCATTTTAGGGTTTTGAATAATTTTTCTGGTGCATAATATGACCCCGCAGACCCCTAGTTTAGGGGATATAGTCATTTTAGGGTTTTGAATGTTTTTTTTCTTTTGCATAATATGACCCCTGCAGATGACTAGTTAAGGAGATATAGCCATTTTTGTGTTTTGATTTTTTTTTCTGGTGCATAAAATGACCCCCGCAGACCCTTGGTTTAGGAGATATAGCCATTTTAGGGTTTTGAATATTTTTTCTGGTGCATAATATGGCCCCCGCAGACCACTAGTTTAGGAGATATAGCCATTTTAGTGTTTTGAATGTTTTTTTCTGGTGCATAATATGACCCCCGCAGACCCCTAGTTTAGGAGATATAGCCATTTTAGTGTTTTGATTGTTTTTTTTCGGGTGCATAAAATGATCCCCGTAGACCGCTAGTTTAGGAGATATAGCCATTTTAATGTTTCGAATTTTCTTTCCTGGTGCATAATATGACCCCCGCAGACGTCTAGTTTAGGAGATATAGCCATTTCAGTGTTTTGAATTTTTTTTTCTGGTGCATAATATGACCCCCGCAGACAACTAGTTCAGGAGATATAGCCATTTTTGTGTTTTGATTTTTTTTTTCTGGTGCATAAAATGACCCCCGCAGACCCCTAATTTAGGAGATATAGCCATTTAAGGGTTTCGAATATTTTTTCTGGTGCATAATATGGCCCCCGCAGACGACTGGTTTAGGAGATATAGCCATTTTAGTGTTTTTAATGTTTTTTTCTGGTGCATAATATGACCCCCGCAGACGACTAGTTCAGGAGAAGTGGCCATTTTTGTGTTTTGATTTTTTTTTTCTGGTGCATAAAATGACCTCCGCAGACACCTAGTTTAGGAGATATAGCCATTTTAGGGTTTTGAATAATTTTTCTGGTGCATAATATGACCCCGCAGACCCCTAGTTTAGGGGATATAGTCATTTTAGGGTTTTGAATGTTTTTTTTCTTTTGCATAATATGACCCCTGCAGATGACTAGTTAAGGAGATATAGCCATTTTTGTGTTTTGATTTTTTTTTCTGGTGCATAAAATGACCCCCGCAGACCCTTGGTTTAGGAGATATAGCCATTTTAGGGTTTTGAATATTTTTTCTGGTGCATAATATGGCCCCCGCAGACCACTAGTTTAGGAGATATAGCCATTTTAGTGTTTTGAATGTTTTTTTCTGGTGCATAATATGACCCCCGCAGACCCCTAGTTTAGGAGATATAGCCATTTTAGTGTTTTGATTGTTTTTTTTCGGGTGCATAAAATGATCCCCGTAGACCGCTAGTTTAGGAGATATAGCCATTTTAATGTTTCGAATTTTCTTTCCTGGTGCATAATATGACCCCCGCAGACGTCTAGTTTAGGAGATATAGCCATTTCAGTGTTTTGAATTTTTTTTTCTGGTGCATAAAATGATCCCCGCAGACGCCTAGCTTAGGAGAAATAGGCATTTTAGTGTTTGGATTTTTTTTTCTGGTGCATAAAATGACCTCCGCTGACGATTAGTTTAGGAGATATAGCCATTTTAGTGTTTTGAATTTTCTTTTCTGGTGCATAATATGACCCCCTCAGACGACTAATTCAGGAGATATAGCTATTTTTGTGTTTTGAATGTTTTTTTTCCTGCTGCATTAAATGACCCCCGCAGACGCCTAGTTTAGGAGATATAGCCATTTCAGTGTTTTGAATTTTTTTTCTGGTGCATAAAATGATCCCCGCAGACGCCTAGCTTAGGAGATATAGGCATTTTAGTGTTTGGATTTTTTTTTTTCTGGTGCATAAAATGACCTCCGCTGACGATTAGTTTGGGAGATATAGCCATTTTAGTGTTTTGAATTTTCTTTTCTGGTGCATAATATGACCCCCGCAGACGACTAATTCAGGAGATATAGCTATTTTTGTGTTTTGAATGTTTTTTTTCCTGCTGCATTAAATGACCCCCGCAGACGCCTAGTTTAGGAAATATAGCCATTTTGGTATTTTGAATGTTTTTTTCTGGTGCATAATATGACACCAGCAGACCCCTAGTTGAGGAGATATAGCCATTTAAGTGTTTTGGTTGTTTTTTTTCTGGTGCATAAAATGACCCCCGCAGACCGCTAATTTAGGGGATATAGCCATTTTATTGTTTTGAATGTTTTTTTTCTGGTGCGTAAAATGACCCCCACAGACGATTAGTTTAGGAGATATAGCCATCTTAGTGTTTTGAATTTTTTTTTTCTGGTGCATAAAATGACCCCCGCAGACCGCTAGTTTAGGGGATATAGCCATTTTAGTGTTTTGAATGTTTTTTTCTGGTGCATAAAATGACTCCCGCGGACGCCTAGTTTAGGAGATATATCCATTTTAATCTTTTGAATTTTTTTTTCTGGTGCATAATATGACCCCCGCAGACGACTAGTTCAGGAGATATAGCCATTTTTGTGTTTTGAATGTTTTTTTTCCTGCTGCATTAAATGACCCCCGCAGACGCCTAGTTTAGGAGACATAGCCATTTTAGTGTTTTGAATGTTTTTTTCTGGTGCATAATATGACACCAGCAGACCCCTAGTTGAGGAGATATGGCCATTTTAGTGTTTTGATTGTTTTTTTTCAGGTGCATAAAATGACCCCCGCAGTCCCCTAGTTTAGGAGATACAGCCATTTTAGTGTTTTGATTTTTTTTTTCTGGTGCATAAAATGACCTTCGCATACCCCTAGTTTAGGAGATATAACCATTTTAGTGTTTTGAATTTTTTTTTTTCTGGTGCTTAATATGACCCCCGCAGCCGCCTAGTTTAGGGGATATAGCCATTTCAGTGTTTTGAATGTCTTTTTTCTGGTGCATAATATAGCCCTTGCAGACGAATAGTTTAGGAGATATAGCCATTTTAGTGTTTTGAATGTTTTTTTTCTGGTGCATAATATGACCTCAGCAGACCACTAGTTGAGGAGATGTAGCCATTTTAGTGTCTTGAAAGTTTTTTTTCTGGTGCATAATATAGCCCACGCAGACGAATAGTTTAGGAGATATAGCCATTTTAGTGTTTTGTATTTTTTTTTCTGGTGCATAAAATGACCCCCGCAGACCGCTAATTTAGGGGATATAGCCATTTTACTGTTTTGAATGTTTTTTTTCTGGTGCATAATATGACCACCGCAGATGACTAGTTTAAGAGATATAGCCATTTCAGTGTTTTGAATTTTTTTTCTGGTGCATAAAATGATCCCCGCAGACGCCTAGCTTAAGAGAAATAGGCATTTTAGTGTTTGGATTTTTTTTTTCTGGTGCATAAAATGACCTCCGCTGACGATTAGTTTGGGAGATATAGCCATTTTAGTGTTTTGAATTTTCTTTTCTGGTGCATAATATGACCTCCGCAGACGACTAATTCAGGAGATATAGCTATTTTTGTGTTTTGAATGTTTTTTTTCCTGCTGCATTAAATGACCACCGCAGACGCCTAGTTTAGGAGACATAGCCATTTTAGTGTTTTGAATGTTTTTTTCTGGTGCATAATATGACACCAGCTGACCCCTAGTTGAGGAGATATGGCCATTTTAGTGTTTTGATGGTTTTTTTTCTGGTGCATAAAATGACCCCCGCAGACCCCTAGTTTAGGAGATACAGCCATTTTAGTGTTTTGATTTTTTTTTTTTCTGGTGCATAAAATGACCTTCGCATACCCCTAGTTTAGGAGATATAACCATTTTAGTGTTTTGAATTTTTTTTTTCTGGTGCTTAATATGACCCCCGCAGCCGCCTAGTTTAGGGGATATAGCCATTTTAGTGTGTTGAATGTTTTTTCTCTGGTGCATAAAATGACCCCCGCACACCCCCAGATCAGGAGATACGGCCATTTTAGTGTTTTAAATGTTTTTTTCTGGTGCATAATATGACCACCGCAGACGCCCAGTTTAGGTGATATAGCCATTTTGGTGTTTTGAATGTTTTTTCTTTTGCATAATATGACCCCTGCAGATGACTAGTTTAAGAGATATTGAAATTTCGGTGTTTTGAATGTTTTTTTCTGGTGCATAATATGACCACCGCAGACGCCTAGTTTAGGAGATATAGCCATTTTAGTGTTTTGAATATTTTTTTCTGGTGCATAATATGACCCCCGCAGACGACTACTTTAAGATATATAGATATTTTAGTGTGTTGAATTTTTTTTTCTGGTGTACAATATGACTTTCGCAGCCGCCTAGTTTAGGGGATATAGCCATTTTAGTGTGTTGAATGTTTTTTTTCTTGTGCATAATATGACCCCCTCAGACGACTAGTTTAGGAGATATAGCCATTTTTTTGTTTTGAATATTTTTTTCTGGTGCATAAAATGACCCCCGCAGACGCCTAGCTTAGGAGATATTGCCATTTTAGTGTTTGGATTTTTTTCTTTCTGATTTTGAAATTTTTTTTTTCGGGTGCATACAATGAACAACGCAGACCACTAATTTAGGGGATATAGCCATTTTATTGTTTTGAATGTTTTTTTTCGGGTGCGTAAAATGACCCCCGCAGACGCCTAGTTTAGGAGATTTTAGTGTTTTGAATATTTTTTTTTTGGTGCATAATATGACCCCAGCAGACCACTAGTTGAGGAGATGTAGCCATTTTAGTGTTTTGAAATTTTTTTTTCTGGTGCATAAAATGACCCCCGCAGACCGCTAATTTAGGGGATATAGCCATTTTACTGTTTTGAATGTTTTTTTTCTGGTGCATAATATGACCACCGCAGATGACTAGTTTAAGAGATATAGCCATTTCAGTGTTTTGAATGTTTTTTTCTGGTGCATAATATGACCACCGCAGACGACAAGTTTAGGAGATATAGCCATTTCAGTGTTTTGAATGTTTTTTTCTGGTGCATAATATGACGACCGCAGACGATTAGTTTGGGAGATATAGCCATTTTAGTGTTTTGAATTTTCTGTTCTGGTGCATAATATGACCCCCGCAGACGACTAATTCAGGAGATATAGCCATTTTAGTGTTTTGAATGTTTTTTTCTGGTGCATAAAATGACTCCCGCAGACGCCTAGTTTAGGAGATATATCCATTTTAATCTTTTGAATTTTTTTTTCTGGTGCGTAAAATGACCCCCACAGACGATTAGTTTAGGAGATATAGCCATTTTAGTGTTTTGATTGTTTTTTTTATGGTGCATAAAATGACCCCCGCTGACCCCTAGTTTAGGAGATACAGCCATTTTAGTGTTTTGATTTTTTTTTTCTGGTGCTCAAAATGACCTTCGCATACCCCTAGTTTAGGAGATATAACCATTTTAGTGTTTTGAATTTTTTTTTTTCTGGCGCACAAAATGACCCCCGGAGACCCCTAGTTTAGGAGATACAGCCATTTTAGTGCTTTGATTTTTTTTTCTGGTGCATAAAATGACCCTCGCATACCCCTAGTTTAGGAGATATAACCATTTTAGTGTTTTGGATTTTTTTTTTTCTGGTGCTTAATATGACCCCCGCAGCCGACTAGTTTAGGGGATATAGCCATTTTAGTGTGTTGAATGTTTTTTCTCTGGTGCATAAAACTGTCCCCCGCAGACCCCCAGTTCAGGAGATATAACCATTTTAGTGTTTTAAATGTTTTTTTCTGGTGCATAATATGACCCCCGCAGCCGCCTAGTTTAGGGGAAATAGCCATTTTAGTGTTTTGAATGTTTTTTCTCTGGTGCATAATATGACCCCCGCAGACGACTACTTTAAGAAATATAGATATTTTAGTGTGTTGAATTTTTTTTTTCTGGTGTACAATATGACTTTCGCAGCCGCCTAGTTTAGGGGATATAGCCATTTTAGTGTGTTGAATGTTTTTTTTCTGGTGCATAATATGACCCCCTCAGACGACTTGTTTAGGAGATATAGCCATTTTTTTGTTTTGAATATTTTTTTCTGGTGCATAAAATGACCCCCGCAGACGCCTAGCTTAGGAGATATTGCCATTTTAGTGCTTTGATTTTTTTTTCTGGTGCATAAAATGACCCTCGCATACCCCTAGTTTAGGAGATATAACCATTTTAGTGTTTTGGATTTTTTTTTTTCTGGTGCTTAATATGACCCCCGCAGCCGACTAGTTTAGGGGATATAGCCATTTTAGTGTGTTGAATGTTTTTTCTCTGGTGCATAAAATGGCCCCCGCAGACCCCCAGTTCAGGAGATATAGCCATTTTAGTGTTTTAAATGTTTTTTTCTGGTGCATAATATGACCCCCGCAGCCGCCTAGTTTAGGGGAAATAGCCATTTTATTGTTTTGAATGTTTTTTTTCTGGTGCGTAAAATGACCCCCGCAGACGCCTAGTTTAGGAGATTTTAGTGTTTTGAATGTTTTTTTTCTGGTGCATAATATGACCCCAGCAGACCACTAGTTGAGGAGATGTAGCCATTTTAGTGTTTTGAATGTTTTTTCTCTGGTGTATAGTATGACCCCCGCAGACGACTACTTTAAGAAATATAGATATTTTAGTGTGTTGAATTTTTTTTTTCTGGTGCACAATATGACTTTCGCAGCCGCCTAGTTTAGGGGATATAGCCATTTTAGTGTGTTGAATGTTTTTTTTCTGGTGCATAATATGACCCCCTCAGACGACTTGTTTAGGAGATATAGCCATTTTAGTGTTTTGTATTTTTTTTTCTGGTGCATAAAATGACCCCCGCAGACCGCTAGTTTAGGGGATATAGCCATTTCAGTGTTTTGAATGTTTTTTTTCTGGTGCACAAAATGACCCCCGCAGAGGCCTAGTTTATTAGAAATAGCCATTTTAGTGTTTTGAATTTTCTTTTCTGGTGCATAATATGACCCCCGCAGACGACTGGTTCAGGAGATATAGCCATTTTTGTGTTTTGAATGTTTTTTTTCCTGCTGCATTAAATGACCCCCGCAAACGCCTAGTTTAGGAAATATAGCCATTTTAGTGGTTTGAATGTTTTTTTCTGGTGCATAATATGACCCCCGCAGACCCCTAGTTTAGGAGATATAGTCATTTTAGGGTTTTGAAGGTTGTTTTCTTTTGCATAATATGACCCCTGCCGACGACTAGTTTAAGAGATATAGATATTTTAGTGTTTTGAATTTTTTTTTTCTGGTGTACAATATGACTTTCGCAGCCGCCTAATTTAGGGGATATAGACATTTTAGTGTGTTAAAGGTTTATTTTCTGGTGCTTAATATAACCCCAGCAGACCCCTAGTTGATTAGATATAGCCATTTTAGTGTTTTGAATGTTTTTTTCTGGTGCATAATATGACCCTCGCAGACCACTAGTTTAGGAGATGTAGCCATTTTAGTGTTTTGAAAGTTTTTTTTCTGGTGCATAATATAGCCCACGCAGACGATTAGTTTAGGAGATATAGCCATTTTAGTGTTTTGTATTTTTTTTTCTGGTGCATAAAATGACCCCCGCAGACCGCTAGTTTAGGGGATATAGCCATTTCAGTGTTTTGAATGTTTTTTTTCTGGTGCATAAAATGACCCCCGCAGAGTCCTAGGTTATTAGATATAGCCATTTTAGTGTTTTGAATTTTCTTTTCTGGTGCATAATATGACCCCCGCAGACGACTGGTTCAGGAGATATAGCCATTTTTGTGTTTTGAATGTTTTTTTTCCTGCTGCGTTAAATGACCCCCGCAAACGCCTAGTTTAGGAAATATAGCCATTTTAGTGGTTTGAATGTTTTTTTCTGGTGCATAATATGACCCCCGCAGACCCCTAGTTTAGGAGATATAGTCATTTTAGGTTTTTGTAGGTTTTTTTCTTTTGCATAATATGACCCCTGCAGACGACTAGTTTAAGAGATATAGATATTTTAGTGTTTTGAATTTTTTTTTTTCTGGTGTACAATATGACTTTCGCAGCCGCCTAATTTAGGGGATATAGCCATTTTAGTGTGTTAAATGTTTATTTTCTGGTGCAAAATATAACCCCAGCAGACCCCTAGTTGATTAGATATAGCCATTTTAGTGTTTTGAAAGTTTTTTTTCTGGTGCATAATATGACCCCAGCAGACCACTAGTTGAGGAGATGTAGCCATTTTAGTGTTTTGAAAGTTTTTTTTCTGGTGCATAATATAGCCCACGCAGACGATTAGTTTAGGAGTGTTTTTTTTTTAGTGTTTTGTATTTTTTTTTCTGGTGCATAATATGACCACCGCAGACGACTAGTTTAGGATATATAGCCATTTCAGTGTTTTGAATGTTTTTTTCTGGTGCATAATATGACCACCGCAAACGCCTAGTTTAGGAAATATAGCCATTTTAGTGGTTTGAATGTTTATTTTCTGGTGCATAATATAACCCCAGCAGACCCCTAGTTGATTAGATATAGCCATTTTAGTGTTTTGAATGTTTTTTTCTGGTGCATAATATGACCCCCTCAGACGACTTGTTTAGGAGATATAGACATTTTTTTGTTTTGAATATTTTTTTCTGGTGCATAAAATGACCCCCGCAGACGCCTAGCTTAGGAGATATTGCCATTTTAGTGTTTGGATTTTTTTCTTTCTGATTTTGAAATTTTTTTTTCGGTTGCATAAAATGACCCCCGCAGACCGCTAATTTAGGAGATATAGAAATTTTATTGTTTTGAATGTTTTTTTTCTGGTGCGTAAAATGACCCCCGCAGACGCCTAGTTTAGGAGATTTTAGTGTTTTGAATGTTTTTTTTCTGGTGCATAATATGACCCCAGCAGACCACTAGTTGAGGAGATGTAGCCAGTTTAGTGTTTTGAAAGTTTTTTTTCTGGTGCATAATATAGCCCACGCAGACGATTAGTTTAGGAGTGTTTTTTTTTTTTAGTGTTTTGTATTTTTTTTTCTGGTGCATAAAATGACCCCCGCAGACCGCTAGTTTAGGGGATATAGCCATTTCAGTGTTTTGAATGTTTTTTTTCTGGTGCATAAAATGACCCCCGCAGAGGCCTAGTTTATTAGATATAGCCATTTCCGTGTTTTGAATGTTTTTTTCTGGTGCATAATATGACCACCGCAAACGCCTAGTTTAGGAAATAGAGCCATTTTAGTGTTTTGAATTTTCTTTTCTGGTGCATAATATGACACCAGCAGACCCCTAGTTGAGGAGATGTAGCCATTTTAGTGTTTTGGTTGTTTTTTTCCTGGTGCATAAAATGACCCCCGCAGACCGCTAATTTAGGGGATATAGCCATTTTATTGTTTTGAATGTTTTTTTTCTGGTGCGTAAAATGACCCCCACCGACGATTAGTTTAGGGGATATAGGCATTTTAGTGTTTTGAATTTTTTTTTTCTGGTGCATAAAATGACCCCCGCAGACCTCTGGTTTAGGTTATATAGCCATTTTAGTGTTTTGAATGTTTTTTTTCTGGTGCATAAAATGACTCCCGCAGACGCCTAGTTTAGGAGATATAGCCATTTTAGTGTTTTGAATTTTCTTTCCTGGTGCATATATGACCCCCGCAGACGTCTAGTTCAGGAGATATAGCTATTTTTGTGTTTTGAATGTTTTTTTCCTGCTGCATAAAATGACCCCCGCAGAGGCCTAGTTTATTAGATATAGCCATTTTAGTGTTTTGAATTTTCTTTCCTGGTGCATAATATGACCCCCGCAGACGTCTAGTTTAGGAGATATAGCTATTTTTGTGTTTTGAATGTTTTTTTTCCTGCTGCATTAAATGACCCCCGCTGACGTCTAGTTTAGGAGATATATCCATTTTAGTGTTTTGAATTTTTTTTTTCTGGTGCATAAAATGACCCCCGCAGACCGCTAGTTTAGGGGATATAGCCATTTTAGTGTTTTGAATGTTTATTTTCTGGTGCATAAAATGACTCCCGCAGACGCCTAGTTTAGGAGATATATCCATTTTAATGTTTTGAATTTTTTTTTCTGGTGCATAATATGACCCCCGCAGACAAATAGTTCAGGAGATATAGCCATTTTTGTGTTTTGATTTTTTTTTTCTGGTGCATAAAATGACCCCCGCAGACCCCTAGTTTAGGAGATATAGCCATTTTAGGGTTTTGAATATTTTTTCTGGTGCATAATATGGCCCCCGCAAACGACTAGTTTAGGAGATATAGCCATTTTAGTGTTTTGAATGTTTTTTTCTGGTGCATAATATGACCCCCGCAGACGACTAGTTCAGGAGATATGGCCATTTTTATGTTTTGATTTTTTTTTTCTGGTGCATAAAATGACCTCCGCAGACCCCTAGTTTAGGAGATATAGCCATTTTAGGGTTTTGAATATTTTTTCTGGTGCATAATATGACCCCCGCAGACCCCTAGTTTAGGAGATATGGCCATTTTAGGGTTTTGAATGTTTTTTTCTTTTGCATAATATGACCCCTGCAGATGACTAGTTTAGGAGATATAGCCATTTTTGTGTTTTGATTTTTTTTTCTGGTGCATAAAATGACCCCCGCAGACCCCTAGTTTAGGAGATATAGCCATTTTATTGTTTTGAATATTTTTTCTGGTGCATAATATGGCCCCCGCACACGACTACTTTAGGAGATATAGCCCTTTTAGTGTTTTGAATGTTTTTTTCTGGTGCATAATATGACCCCCGCAGACGACTAGTTCAGGAGATATGGCCATTTTTGTGTTTTGATTTTTTTTTTCTGGTGCATAAAATGACCTCCGCAGACCCCTAGTTCAGGAGATATAGCCATTTTAGTGTTTTGAATTTTCTTTTCTGGTGCATAATATGACCCCCGCAGACGACTAATTCAGGAGATATAGCTATTTTTGTGTTTTGAATGTTTTTTTTCCTGCTGCATTAAATGACCCCCGCAGACGCCTAGTTTAGGAATATAGCCATTTTAGTGTTTTGAATGTTTTTTTCTGGTGCATAATATGACACCAGCAGACCCCTAGTTGAGGAGATATAGCCAATTAAGTGTTTTGGTTGTTTTTTTTCTGGTGCATAAAATGACCCCCGCAGACCGCTAATTTAGGGGATATAGCCATTTTATTGTTTTGAATGTTTTTTTTCTGGTGCGTAAAATGACCCCCACAGACGATTAGTTTAGGAGTTATAGCCATTTTAGTGTTTTGAATTTTTTTTTCTGGTGCATAATATGACGACCGCAGACGATTAGTTTAGGAGATATAGCCATTTTAGTGTTTTGAATTTTCTTTTCTGGTGCATAATATGACCCCCGCAGACGACTAATTCAGGAGATATAGCTATTTTTGTGTTTTGAATGTTTTTTTTCCTGCTGCATTAAATGACCCCCGCAGACGCCTATTTTAGGAAATATAGCCATTTTAGTGTTTTGAATGTTTTTTTCTGGTGCATAATATGACACCAGCAGACCCCTAGTTGAGGAGATATAGCCATTTAAGTGTTTTGGTTGTTTTTTTTCTGGTGCATAAAATGACCCCCGCAGACCGCTAATTTAGGGGATATAGCCATTTTATTGTTTTGAATGTTTTTTTTCTGCTGCGTCAAATGACCCCCACAGACGATAGTTTAGGAGATATAGCCATTTTAGTGTTTTGAATTTTTTTTCTGGTGCATAATATGACGACAGCAGACGATTAGTTTAGGAGATATAGCCATTTTAGTGTTTTGAATTTTCTTTTCTGGTGCATAATATGACCCCCGCAGACGACTAATTCAGGAGATATAGCTATTTTTGTGTTTTGAATGTTTTTTTTCCTGCTGCATTAAATGACCCCCGCAGACGCCTAGTTTAGGAATATAGCCATTTTAGTGTTTTGAATGTTTTTTTCTGGTGCATAATATGACACCAGCAGACCCCTAGTTGAGGAGATATAGCCATTTAAGTGTTTTGGTTGTTTTTTTTCTGGTGCATAAAATGACCCCCGCAGACCGCTAATTTAGGGGATATAGCCATTTTATTGTTTTGAATGTTTTTTTTCTGGTGCGTCAAATGACCCCCACAGACGATTAGTTTAGGAGATATAGCCATTTTAGTGTTTTGAATTTTTTTTTCTGGTGCATAATATGACGACAGCAGACGATTAGTTTAGGAGATATAGCCATTTTAGTGTTTTGAATTTTCTTTTCTGGTGCATAATATGACCCCCGCAGACGACTAATTCAGGAGATATAGCTATTTTTGTGTTTTGAATGTTTTTTTTCCTGCTGCATTAAATGACCCCCGCAGACGCCTAGTTTAGGAAATATAGCCATTTTATTGTTTTGAATTTTTTTTTCTGGTGAGTAAAATGACCTTCGCATACCCCTAGTTTAGGAGATATAACCATTTTAGTGTTTTGAATTTTTTTTTTCTGGTGCATAATATGACCCCTGCAGACGACTAGTTTAGGAGATATAGCCATTTTAGTGTTTTGAAGTTTTTTTTTTCTTTTGCATAATATGACCCCTGCAGATGACTAGTTTAAGAGATATAGCCATTTCAGTGTTTTGAATGTTTTTTTCTGGTGCATAATATGACCCCCGCAGACGACTACTTTAAGAGATATAGATATTTTAGTGTGTTGAATTTTTTTTTTCTGGTGTACAATATGACTTTCGCAGCCGCCTAGTTTAGGGGATATAGCCATTTTAGTGTGGTGAATGTTTTTTTTTTGGTGCATAATATGACCCCAGCAGACGACTAATTCAGGAGATATAGCTATTTTTGTGTTTTGAATGTTTTTTTTCCTGCTGCATTAAATGACCCCCGCAGACGCCTAGTTTAGGAAATATAGCCATTTTATTGTTTTGAATGTTTTTTTTCTGGTCCATAATATGACCCCCGCAGACGACTAATTCAGGAGATATAGCTATTTTTGTGTTTTGAATGTTTTTTTTCCTGCTGCATTAAATGACCCCCGCAGACGCCTAGTTTATGAAATATAGCCATTTTATTGTTTTGAATGTTTTTTTTCTGGTGCGTAAAATGACCTTTGCATACCCCTAGTTTAGGAGATATAACCATTTTAGTGTTTTGAATTTTTTTTTTCTGGTGCATAAAATGACCCCCGCAGAACCCCAGGTCAGGAGATATAGCCATTTTAGTGTTTTGAATATTTTTTTCTGGTGCATAAAATGACCCCCGCAGACGACTAATTCAGGAGATATAGCTATTTTTGTGTTTTGAATGTTTTTTTTCCTGCTGCATTAAATGACCCCCGCAGACCCCTAGTTTAGGAGATACAGCCATTTTAGTGTTTTGATTTTTTTTTCTGGTGCATAAAATGACCCTCGCATACCCCTAGTTTAGGAGATACAGCCATTTTAGTGTTTTGATTTTTTTTTTCTGGTGCATAAAATGACCCTCGCAGACCCCTAGTTTAGGAGATATAACCATTTTAGTGTTTTGATTTTTTTTTCTGGTGCTTTATATGACCCCCGCAGCCGCCTAGTTTAGGGGATATAGCCATTTTAGTGTGTTGAATGTTTTTTCTCTGGTGCATAAAATGACCCCCGCAGACCCCCAGCTCAGGAGATATAGCCATTTTAGTGTTTTAAATGTTTTTTTCTGGTGCATAATATGACCACCGCAGACGCCTAGTTTAGTTGACATAGCCATTTTGGTGTTGAATGTTTTTTCTTTTGCATAATATGCCCCCTGCATATGACTAGTTTAAGAGATATAGCCATTTCAGTGTTTTGAATGTTTTTTTCTGGTGCATAATATGACCCCCGCAGACGACTACTTTAAGAGATATAGATATTTTAGTGTGTTGAATTTTTTTTTTTCTGGTGTACAATATGACTTTCGCAGACTCCTAGTTTAGGGGATATAGCCATTTTAGAGTGTTGAATGTTTTTTTTTTGGTGCATAATATGACCCCCTCAGACGACTAGTTTAGGAGATATAGCCATTTTTTTGTTTTGAATATTTTTTTCTGGTGCATAAAATGACCCCCGCAGACGCCTAGCTTAGGAGAAATTGCCATTTTAGTGTTAGGATGTTTTTTTTTTCTGGTGCTTAATATGACCCCCGCAGACGACTGCTTTAAGAGATATAGATATTTTAGTGTGTTGAATTTTTTTTTTCTGGTGTACAATATGACTTTCGCAGCCGCCTAGTTTAGGGGATATAGCCATTTTAGTGTGTTGAATGTTTTTTTTCTGGTGCATAATATGACCCCAGCAGACGACTAGTTGAGGAGATGTAGCCATTTTAGTGTTTTGAAAGTTTTTTTTCTGGTGCATTATATAGCCGATGCAGACGATTAGTTTAGGAGATATAGCCATTTTAGTGTTTTGTATTTTTTTTTTCTGGTGCATAAAATGACCCCAGCAGACCGCTAGTTTAGGGGATATAGCCATTTTACTGTTTTGAATGTTTTTTTTCTGGTGCATAATATGTCCACCGCAGATGACTAGTTTAAGAGATATAGCCATTTCAGTGTTTTGAATGTTTTTTTCTGGTGCATAATATGACCACCGCAGACGACTAGTTTAGGAGATATAGCCATTTCAGTGTTTTGAATGTTTTTTTCTGGTGCATAATATGACGACCGCAGACGATTAGTTTAGGAGATATAGCCATTTTAGTGTTTTGAGTGTTTTTTTCTGGTGCATAATATGACACCAGCAGACCCCTAGTTGAGGAGATATAGCCATTTAAGTGTTTTGGTTGTTTTTTTCTGGTGCATAAAATGACCCCCGCAGACCGCTTATTTAGGGGTTAGAGCCATTTTATTGTTTTGAATGTTTTTTTTCTGGTGCGTAAAATGACCCCCACAGACGATTAGTTTAGGAGGTATAGCCATTTTAGTGTTTTGAATTTTTTTTTCTGGTGCATAAAATGACCCCCGCAGACCGCTAGTTTAGGGGTTATAGCCATTTTAGTGTTTTGAATGTTTTTTTCTGGTGCATAAAATGACTCCCGCAGACGCCTAGTTTAGGAGATATATCCATTTTAATCTTTTGAATTTTTTTTTCTGGTGCATAATATGACCCCCGCAGACGACTAGTTCAGGAGATATAGCCATTTAAGAGTTTTAAATGTTTTGTTCTTGGGCATAATATGACCACCGCACACGCCTAGTTTAGGCGATATAGCCATTTTAGTGTTTTGAATATTTTTTTCTGGTGCATAAAATGACCCCCGCAGGCCCCTAGTTTAGGAGATACAGCCATTTTAGTGTTTTGATTTTTTTTTCTGGTGCATAAATGACCCTCGCATACCCCTAGTTTAGGAGATATAACCATTTTAGTGTTTTGATTTTTTTTTTTCTGGTGCTTAATATGACCCCCGCAGCCGCCTAGTTTAGGGGATATAGCCATTTTAGTGTGTTGAATGTTTTTTTTTTGGTGCATAATATGACCCCCTCAGACGACTAGTTGAGGAGATGTAGCCATTTTAGTGTTTTGAAAGTTTTTTTTCTGGTGCATTATATAGCCCATGCAAACGATTAGTTTAGGAGATATAGCCATTTTAGTGTTTTGTATTTTTTTTTTCTGGTGCATAAAATGACCCCCGCAGACCGCTAGTTTAGGGGATATAGCCATTTTACTGTTTTGAGTGTTTTTTTTCTGGTGCATAATATGTCCACCGCAGATGACTAGTTTAAGAGATATAGCCATTTCAGTGTTTTGAATGTTTTTTTCTGGTGCATAATATGACGACCGCAGACGATAAGATTAGGAGATATAGCCATTTTAGTGTTCTGAATTTTTTTTTTCTGGTGCATAAAATAACCCCCGCAGACGCCTAGCTTATTAGATAAATCCATTTTGAGTTGGGAGTTTTTTCTTTCTGATTTTGAGTTTTTTTTTTCGGTTGCATAAAATGACCCCCGCAGACCGCTTTTTAGGAGATATAGCCATTTTAATGTTTTGAATGTTTTTTTCTGGTTCATAAAATGACCCCCGCAGACGCCTAGCTTAGGAGAAATAGGCATTTTAGTGTTTTGAATGTTTTTTTTCTGGTGCATAATATGAAACAAGCAGGCCACTAGTTGAGGAGATGCAGCCATTTTAGTGTTTTGAAAGTTTTTTTTCTGGTGCATAATATAGCCCACGCAGACGATTAGTTTAGGAGATATAGCCATTTTAGTGTTTTGTATTTTTTTTTCTGGTGCATTAAATGACCCCCGCAGACGCCTAGTTTAGGAAATATAGCCATTTTATTGTTTTGAATGTTTTTTGCTGGTGCGTAAAATGACCTTCGCATACCCCTAGTTTAGGAGATATAACCATTTTAGTGTTTTGGATTTTTGTTTTCTGGTGCATAAAATGATCCCCGCAGAACCCCAGGTCAGGAGATATAGCCATTTTAGTGTTTTGAATATTTTTTTCTGGTGCATAAAATGACACCCGCAGACCCCTAGTTTAGGAGATACAGCCATTTTAGTGTGTTGATTTTTTTTTTTCTGGTGCATAAAATGACCCTCGCATACCCCTAGTTTAGGAGATATAACCATTTTAGTGTTTTGAATTTTTTTTTTTCTTTTGCATAATATGACCCCTGCAGATGACTAGTTTAAGAGATATAGCCATTTCAATGTTTTGAATGTTTTTTTCTGATGCATAATATGACCACCGCAGACGCCTAGTTTAGGAGATAAATCCATTTTAATCTTTTGAATTTTTTTTTCTGGTGCATAATATGACCCCCGCAGACGACTAGTTCAGGAGATATAGCCATTTTTGTGTTTTGAATGTTTTTTTTCCTGCTGCATTAAGTGACCCCCGCAGACGCCTAGTTTAGGAGACATAGCCATTTTAGTGTTTTGAATGTTTTTTTCTGGTGCATAATATGACACCAGCAGACCCCTAGTTGAGGCGATATAGCCATTTTAGTGTTTTGATTGTTTTTTTTCTGGTGCACAAAATGACCCCCGCAGACCCCTAGTTTAGGAGATACAGCCATTTTAGTGTTTTGATTTTTTTTTCTAGTGCATAAAATGACCTTCGCATACCCCTAGTTTAGGAGATATAACCATTTTAGTGTTTTGAATTTTTTTTTTTCTGGTGCATAATATGACCCCTGCAGACGACTAGTTTAGGAGATATAGCCATTTTAGTGTTTTGAGTATTTTTTTCTGGTGCATAATATGACCCCCGCAGACGACTACTTTAAGAGATATAAATATTTTAGTGTGTTGAATTTTTTTTTTCTGGTGTACAATATGACTTTCGCAGCCGCCTAGTTTAGGGGATATAGCCATTTTAGTGTGTTGAATGTTTTTTTTCTGGTGCATAATATGACCCCAGCAGACGACTAGTTGAGGAGATGTAGCCATTTTAGTGTTTTGAAAGTTTTTTTTCTGGTGCATTATATAGCCCATGCAGACGATTAGTTTAGGAGATATAGCCATTTTAGTGTTTTGTATTTTTTTTTTCTGGTGCATAAAATGACCCCCGCAGACCGCTAGTTTAGGGGATATAGCCATTTTACTGTTTTGAGTGTTTTTTTTCTGGTGCATAATATGTCCACCGCAGATGACTAGTTTAAGAGATATAGCCATTTCAGTGTTTTGAATGTTTTTTTCTGGTGCATAATATGACCACCGCAGACGACTAGTTTAGGAGATATAGCCATTTCAGTGTTTTGAATGTTTTATTCTGGTGCATAATATGACGACCGCAGACGATTAGTTTAGGAGATATAGCTATTTTTGTGTTTTGAATGTTTTTTTTCCTGCTGCATTAAATGACCCCCGCAGACGCCTAGTTTAGGAAATATAGCCATTTAAGTGTTTTGGTTGTTTTTTTTTCTGGTGCATAAAATGACCCCCGCAGACCGCTAATTTAGGGGATATAGCCATTTTATTGTTTTGAATGTTTTTTTTCTGGTGCGTAAAATGACCCCCGCAGACCGCTAGTTTAGGGGATATAGCCATTTTAGTGTTTTGAATGTTTTTTTCTGGTGCATAAAATGACTCCCGCAGACGCCTAGTTTAGGAGATATATCCATTTTAATCTTTTGAATTTTTTTTTCTGGTGCATAATATGACCCCCGCAGACGACTAGTTCAGGAGATATAGCCATTTTTGTGTTTTGAATGTTTTTTTTCCTGCTGCATTAAATGACCCCCGCAGACGCCTAGTTTAGGAGACATAGCCATTTTAGTGTTTTGAATGTTTTTTTCTGGTGCATAATATGACACCAGCAGACCAATAGTTGAGGCGATATAGCCATTTTAGTGTTTTGATTGTTTTTTTTCTGGTGCATAAAATGACCCCCGCAGACCCCTAGTTTAGGAGATACAGCCATTTTAGTGTTTTGATTTTTTTTTCTAGTGCATAAAATGACCTTCGCATACCCCTAGTTTAGGAGATATAACCATTTTAGTGTTTTGAATTTTTTTTTTCTGGTGCATAATATGACCCCTGCAGACGACTAGTGAAGGAGATATAGCCATTTTAATGTTTTGATTTTTTTTTTCTGGTGCTTAAAATGAACCCCGCAGACCACCAGGTCAGGAGATATAGCCATTTTAGTGTTTTAAATGTTTTTTTCTGCTGCATAATATGACCACCGCAGACGCCCAATTTAGGTGACATAGCCATTTTGGTGTTTTGAATGTTTTTTCTTTTGCATAATATGCCCCCTGCAGATGACTAGTTTAAGAGATATAGCCATTTCAGTGTTTTGAATGTTTTTTTCTGGTGCATAATATGACCACCGCAGACGCCTAGTTTAGGAGATATAGCCATTTTAGTGTTTTGAATATTTTTTTCTGGTGCATAATATGACCCCCGGAGACGACTACTTTAAGAGATATAGATATTTTAGTGTGTTGAATTTTTTTTTTCTGGTGTACAATATGACTTTCGCAGCCGCCTAGTTTAGGGGATATAGCCATTTTAGTGTGTTGAATGTTTTTTTTTTGGTGCATAATATGACCCCCTCAGACGACTAGTTTAGGAGATATAGCCATTTTTTTGTTTTGAATATTTTTTTCTGGTGCATAAAATGACCCCCGCAGACGCCTAGCTTAGGAGAAATTGCCATTTTAGTGTTTGGATTTTTTTCTTTCTGATTTTGAAATTTTTTTTTCGGGTACATAAAATGACCCCCGCAGACCGCTAATTTAGGGGATATAGCCATTTTATTGTTTTGAATATTTTTTTCTGGTGCATAATATGACCCCCGCAGACGCCTAGCTTATTAGATATAACCATTTTGAGTTGGGAGTTTTATCTTTCTGATTTTGAGGTTTTTTTTTTCGGTTGCATAAAATGACCCCCGCAGACCGCTGTTTAGGAGATATAGCCATTTTAATGTTTTGAATGTTTTTTTCCGGTTCTTAAAATGACCCCCGCAGACGCCTACTGTAGGAGATATAGCAATTTTAGTGTTCTGAATGTTTTTTTTCTGGTGCATAAAATGACCCCCGCAGACGCCTCGCTTAGGAGAAATAGCCATTTCAGTGTTTGGATTTTTTTTTTTGGTGCATAATATGACTACCGCAGACGATTAGTTTAGGAGATATAGCCATTTCAGTGTTTTGAATTTTTTTTTCTGGTGCATAAAATGACCCCCGCAGACGCCTAGCTTATTAGATATATCCATTTTGAGTTGGGAGTTTTTTCTTTCTGATTTTGAGTTTTTTTTTTCGGTTGCATAAAATGACCCCCGCAGACCGCTGTTTAGGAGATATAGCCATTTTAATGTTTTGAATGTTTTTTTCTGGTTCATAAAATGACCCCCGCAGACGCCTACTTTAGGAGATATAGCAATTTTAGTGTTCTGAATGTTTTTTTTCTGGTGCATAAAATGACCCCCGCAGACGCCTCGCTTAGGAGAAATAGCCATTTTAGTGTTTGGATTTTTTTTTTTGGTGCATAATATGACTACCGCAGACGATTAATTTAGGAGATATAGCCGTTTCAGTGTTTTGAATTTTTTTTCTGGTGCATAAAATGACCCCCGCAGACGCCTAGCTTAGGAGAAATAGGCATTTTAGTGTTTTGAATGTTTTTTTTCTGGTGCATAATATGAAACAAGCAGGCCACTAGTTGAGGAGATGCAGCCATTTTAGTGTTTTAAAAGTTTTTTTTCTGGTGCATAATATAGCCCACGCAGACGATTAGTTTAGGAGATATAGCCATTTTAGTGTTTTGTATTTTTTTTTCTGGTGCATTAAATGACCCCCGCAGACGCCTAGTTTAGGAAATATAGCCATTTTATTGTTTTGAATGTTTTTTTCTGGTGCGTAAAATGACCTTCGCATACCCCTAGTTTAGGAGATATAACCATTTTAGTGTTTTGAATTTTTGTTTTCTGGTGCATAAAATGATCCCCGCAGAACCCCAGGTCAGGAGATATAGCCATTTTAGTGTTTTGAATATTTTTTTCTGGTGCATAAAATGACACCCGCAGACCCCTAGTTTAGGAGATACAGCCATTTTAGTGTGTTGATTTTTTTTTTTCTGGTGCATAAAATGACCCTCGCATACCCCTAGTTTAGGAGATATAACCATTTTAGTGTTTTGAATTTTTTTTTTTCTTTTGCATAATATGACCCCTGCAGATGACTAGTTTAAGAGATATAGCCATTTCAATGTTTTGAATGTTTTTTTCTGATGCATAATATGACCACCGCAGACGCCTAGTTTAGGAGATAAATCCATTTTAATCTTTTGAATTTTTTTTTCTGGTGCATAATATGACCCCCGCAGACGACTAGTTCAGGAGATATAGCCATTTTTGTGTTTTGAATGTTTTTTTTCCTGCTGCATTAAGTGACCCCCGCAGACGCCTAGTTTAGGAGACATAGCCATTTTAGTGTTTTGAATGTTTTTTTCTGGTGCATAATATGACACCAGCAGACCCCTAGTTGAGGAGATACAGCCATTTTAGTGTTTTGATTTTTTTTTCTAGTGCATAAAATGACCTTCGCATACCCCTAGTTTAGGAGATATAACCATTTTAGTGTTTTGAATTTTTTTTTTTCTGGTGCATAATATGACCCCTGCAGACGACTAGTTTAGGAGATATAGCCATTTTAGTGTTTTGAGTATTTTTTTCTGGTGCATAATATGACCCCCGCAGACGACTACTTTAAGAGATATAGATATTTTAGTGTGTTGAATTTTTTTTTTCTGGTGTACAATATGACTTTCGCAGCCGCCTAGTTTAGGGGATATAGCCATTTTAGTGTGTTGAATGTTTTTTTTCTGGTGCATAATATGACCCCAGCAGACGACTAGTTGAGGAGATGTAGCCATTTTAGTGTTTTGTATTTTTTTTTTCTGGTGCATAAAATGACCCCCGCAGACCGCTAGTTTAGGGGATATAGCCATTTTACTGTTTTGAGTGTTTTTTTTCTGGTGCATAATATGTCCACCGCAGATGACTAGTTTAAGAGATATAGCCATTTCAGTGTTTTGAATGTTTTTTTCTGGTGCATAATATGACCACCGCAGACGACTAGTTTAGGAGATATAGCCATTTCAGTGTTTTGAATGTTTTATTCTGGTGCATAATATGACGACCGCAGACGATTAGTTTAGGAGATATAGCTATTTTTGTGTTTTGAATGTTTTTTTTCCTGCTGCATTAAATGACCCCCGCAGACGCCTAGTTTAGGAAATATAGCCATTTAAGTGTTTTGGTTGTTTTTTTTCTGGTGCATAAAATGACCCCCGCAGACCGCTAATTTAGGGGATATAGCCATTATATTGTTTTGAATGTTTTTTTTCTGGTGCGTAAAATGACCCCCGCAGACCGCTAGTTTAGGGGATATAGCCATTTTAGTGTTTTGAATGTTTTTTTCTGGTGCATAAAATGACTCCCGCAGACGCCTAGTTTAGGAGATATATCCATTTTAATCTTTTGAATTTTTTTTTCTGGTGCATAATATGACCCCCGCAGACGACTAGTTCAGGAGATATAGCCATTTTTGTGTTTTGAATGTTTTTTTTCCTGCTGCATTAAATGACCCCCGCAGACGCCTAGTTTAGGAGACATAGCCATTTTAGTGTTTTGAATGTTTTTTTCTGGTGCATAATATGACACCAGCAGACCAATAGTTGAGGCGATATAGCCATTTTAGTGTTTTGATTGTTTTTTTTCTGGTGCATAAAATGACCCCCGCAGACCCCTAGTTTAGGAGATACAGCCATTTTAGTGTTTTGATTTTTTTTTCTAGTGCATAAAATGACCTTCGCATACCCCTAGTTTAGGAGATATAACCATTTTAGTGTTTTGAATTTTTTTTTTCTGGTGCATAATATGACCCCTGCAGACGACTAGTGAAGGAGATATAGCCATTTTAATGTTTTGATTTTTTTTTTCTGGTGCATAAAATGAACCCCGCAGACCACCAGGTCAGGAGATATAGCCATTTTAGTGTTTTAAATGTTTTTTTCTGCTGCATAATATGACCACCGCAGACGCCCAATTTAGGTGACATAGCCATTTTGGTGTTTTGAATGTTTTTTCTTTTGCATAATATGCCCCCTGCAGATGACTAGTTTAAGAGATATAGCCATTTCAGTGTTTTGAATGCTTTTTTCTGGTGCATAATATGACCACCGCAGACGCCTAGTTTAGGAGATATAGCCATTTTAGTGTTTTGAATATTTTTTTCTGGTGCATAATATGACCCCCGCAGACGACTACTTTAAGAGATATAGATATTTTAGTGTGTTGAATTTTTTTTTTCTGGTGTACAATATGACTTTCGCAGCCGCCTAGTTTAGGGGATATAGCCATTTTAGTGTGTTGAATGTTTTTTTTTGGTGCATAATATGACCCCCTCAGACGACTAGTTTAGGAGATATAGCCATTTTTTTGTTTTGAATATTTTTTTCTGGTGCATAAAATGACCCCCGCAGACGCCTAGCTTAGGAGAAATTGCCATTTTAGTGTTTGGATTTTTTTCTTTCTGATTTTGAAATTTTTTTTTCGGGTACATAAAATGACCCCCGCAGACCGCTAATTTAGGGGATATAGCCATTTTATTGTTTTGAATATTTTTTTCTGGTGCATAATATGACCCCAGCAGACCGCTGTTTAGGAGATATAGCCATTTTAATGTTTTGAATGTTTTTTTCCGGTTCTTAAAATGACCCCCGCAGACGCCTACTTTAGGAGATATAGCAATTTTAGTGTTCTGAATGTTTTTTTTCTGGTGCATAAAATGACCCCCGCAGACGCCTCGCTTAGGAGAAATAGCCATTTCAGTGTTTGGATTTTTTTTTTTGGTGCATAATATGACTACCGCAGACGATTAGTTTAGGAGATATAGCCATTTCAGTGTTTTGAATTTTTTTTTCTGGTGCGTAAAATGACCCCCGCAGACGCCTAGCTTAGGAGAAATAGGCATTTTAGTGTTCTGAATTTTTTTTTCTGGTGCATAAAATGACCCCCGCAGACGCCTAGCTTATTAGATATATCCATTTTGAGTTGGGAGTTTTTTCTTTCTGATTTTGAGTTTTTTTTTTCGGTTGCATAAAATGACCCCCGCAGACCGCTGTTTAGGAGATATAGCCATTTTAATGTTTTGAATGTTTTTTTCTGGTTCATAAAATGACCCCCGCAGACGCCTACTTTAGGAGATATAGCAATTTTAGTGTTTTGAATGTTTTTTTTCTGGTGCATAATATGACCCCAGCAGACCACTAGTTGAGGAGATGTAGCCATTTTAGTGTTTTGAAAGTTTTTTTTCTGGTGCATAATATAGCCCACGCAGACGATTAGTTTAGGAGATATAGCCATTTTAGTGTTTTGTATTTTTTTTTCTGGTGCATAAAATGACCCCCGCAGACCGCTAGTTTAGGGGATATAGCCATTTTACTGTTTTGAATGTTTTTTTTCTGGTGCATAATATGACCCCCGCAGACGACTAATTCAGGAGATATAGCTATTTTTGTGTTTTGAATGTTTTTTTCCTGCTGATTAAATGACCCCCGCAGACGCCTAGTTTAGGAGATACAGCCATTTTAGTGTTTTGATTTTTTTTTCTGGTGCATAAAATGACCCTCGCATACCCCTAGTTTAGGAGATATAACCATTTTAGTGTTTTGAATTTTTTTTTTTCTGGTGCTTAATATGACCCACGCTGCCGCCTAGTTTAGGAGATGTAGCCATTTTAGTGTGTTGAATTTTTTTTTTCTGGTGTACAATATGACTTTCGCAGCCACCTAGTTTAGGGGATATAGCCATTTTAGTGTGTTGAATGTTTTTTTTCTGGTGCATAATATGACCCCCTCAGACGACTAGTCTAGGAGATATAGCCATTTTTTTGTTTTGAATATTTTTTTCTGGTGCATAAAATGACCCCCGCAGACGCCTAGCTTAGGAGATATTGCCATTTCAGTGTTTGGATTTTTTTCTTTCTGATTTTGAAATTTTTTTTTCGGGTGCATAAAATGACCCCCGCAGACCGCTAATTTAGGGGATATAGCCATTTTATTGTTTTGAATGTTTTTTTTCTGGTGCATAAAATGACGCCCGCAGACCCCTAGTTTTGGAGATACAGCCATTTTAGTGTTTTGATTTTTTTTTTCTGGTGCATAAAATGACCCTCGCATACCCCTAGTTTAGGAGATATAACCATTTTAGTGTTTTGAATTTTTTTTTTCTGGTGCTTAATATGACCCCCGCTGCCGCCTAGTTTAGGAGATGTAGACATTTTAGTGTGTTGAATTTTTTTTTTCTGGTGTACAATATGACTTTAGCAGCCGCCTAGTTTAGGGGATATAGCCATTTTAGTGTGTTGAATGTTTTTTTTCTGGTGCATAATATAACCCCCTCAGACGACTAGTCTAGGAGATATAGCCATTTTTTTGTTTTGAATATTTTTTTCTGGTGCATAAAATGACCCCCGCAGACGCCTAGCTTAGGATATATTGCCATTTTAGTGTTTGGATTTTTTTCTTTCTGATTTTGAAATTTTTTTTTCGGGTGCATAAAATGACCCCCGCAGACCGCTAATTTAGGGGATATAGCCATTTTATTGTTTTGAATGTTTTTTTTCTGGTGCGTAAAATGACCCCCGCAGACGCCTAGTTTAGGAGATTTTAGTGTTTTGAATGTTTTTTTCTGGTGCATAATATGACCCCAGCAGACCACTAGTTGAGGAGATGTAGCCATTTTAGTGTTTTGAAAGTTTTTTTTCTGGTGCATAATATAGCCCACGCAGACGATTAGTTTAGGAGATATAGCCATTTTAGTGTTTTGTATTTTTTTTTCTGGTGCATAAAATGACCCCCGCAGACCGCTAGTTTAGGGGATATAGCCATTTTACTGTTTTGAATGTTTTTTTTCTGGTGCATAATATGACCACCGCAGATGACTAGTTTAAGAGATATAGCGATTTCAGTGTTTTGAATGTTTTTTTCTGGTGCATAATATGATCACCGCAGACGACTAGTTTAGGAGATATAGCCATTTCAGTGTTTTGAATGTTTTTTTCTGGTGCATAATATGACGACCGCAGACGATTAGTTTAGGAGATATAGCCATTTTGGTGTTTTGAATTTTCTTTTCTGGTGCATAATATGACCCCCGCAGACGACTAATTCAGGAGATATAGCTATTTTTGTGTTTTGAATGTTTTTTTTCCTGCTGCATTAAACGACCCCCGCAGACGCCTTGTTTAGGAAATATAGCCATTTTAGTGTTTTGAATGTTTTTTTCTGGTGCATAATATGACACCAGCCGACCCCTAGTTGAGGAGATATAGCCATTTAAGTGTTTTGGTTGTTTTTTTCCTGCTGCATTAAATGACCCCCGCAGACGCCTTGTTTAGGAAATATAGCCATTTTAGTGTTTTGAATGTTTTTTTCTGGTGCATAATATGACACCAGCCGACCCCTAGTTGAGGAGATATAGCCATTTAAGTGTTTTGGTTGTTTTTTTTCTGGTGCATAAAATGACCCCCGCAGACCGCTAGTTTAGGGGATATAGCCATTTTGTTGTTTTGAATGTTTTTTTTCTGGTGCGTAAAATGACCCCCACTGACGATTAGTTTAGGAGATATAGCCATTTTAGTGTTTTGATTTTTTTTTTCTGGTGCATAAAATGACCCTCGCATACCCCTAGTTTAGGAGATATAACCATTTTAGTGTTTTGAATTTTTTTTTTTCTGGTGCTTAATATGACCCCCGCTGCCGCCTAGTTTAGGAGATGTAGCCATTTTAGTGTGTTGAATTTTTTTTTTCTGGTGTACAATATGACTTTCGCAGCCGCCTAGTTTAGGGGATATAGCCATTTTAGTGTGTTGAATGTTTTTTTTCTGGTGCATAATATGACCCCCTCAGACGACTAGTCTAGGAGATATAGCCATTTTTTTGTTTTGAATATTTTTTTCTGGTGCATAAAATGACCCCCGCTGACCCCTAGTTTAGGAGATACAGCCATTTTAGTGTGTTGATTTTTTTTTTCTGGTGCATAAAATGACCCTCGCATACCCCTAGTTTAGGAGATATAACCATTTTAGTGTTTTGAATGTTTTTTTTTCTGGTGCTTAATATGACCCCCGCTACCGCCTAGTTTAGGAGATGTAGCCATTTTAGTGTGTTGAATTTTTTTTTTCTGGTGTACAATATGACTGTCGCAGCCGCCTAGTTTAGGGGATATAGCCATTTTAGTGTGTTGAATGTTTTTTTTCTGGTGCATAATATGACCCCCTCAGACGACTAGTCTAGGAGATATAGCCATTTTTTTGTTTTGAATATTTTTTTCTGGTGCATAAAATGACCCCCGCAGACGCCTAGCTTAGGAGATATTGCCATTTTAGTGTTTGGATTTTTTTCTTTCTGATTTTGAAATTTTTTTTTCGGGTGCATAAAATGACCCCCGCAGACCGCTAATTTAGGGGATATAGCCATTTTATTGTTTTGAATGTTTTTTTTCTGGTGCGTAAAATGACCCCCGCAGACGCCTAGTTTAGGAGATTTTAGTGTTTTGAATGTTTTTTTTCTGGTGCATAATATGACCCCAGCAGACCACTAGTTGAGGAGATGTAGCCATTTTAGTGTTTTGAAAGTTTTTTTTCTGGTGCATAATATAGCCCACGCAGACGATTAGTTTAGGAGATATAGCCATTTTAGTGTTTTGTATTTTTTTTTTCTGGTGCATAAAATGACCCCCGCAGACCGCTAGTTTAGGGGATATAGCCATTTTACTGTTTTGAATGTTTTTTTTCTGGTGCATAATATGACCACCGCAGATGACTAGTTTAAGAGATATAGCGATTTCAGTGTTTTGAATGTTTTTTTCTGGTGCATAATATGATCACCGCAGACGACTAGTTTAGGAGATATAGCCATTTCAGTGTTTTGAATGTTTTTTTCTGGTGCATAATATGACGACCGCAGACGATTAGTTTAGGAGATATAGCCATTTTGGTGTTTTGAATTTTCTTTTCTGGTGCATAATATGACCCCCGCAGACGACTAATTCAGGAGATATAGCTATTTTTGTGTTTTGAATGTTTTTTTTCCTGCTGCATTTAATGACCCCCGCAGACGCCTTGTTTAGGAAATATAGCCATTTTAGTGTTTTGAATGTTTTTTTCTGGTGCATAATCTGACACCAGCCGACCCCTAGTTGAGGAGATATAGCCATTTAAGTGTTTTGGTTGTTTTTTTTCTGGTGCATAAAATGACCCCCGCAGACCGCTAGTTTAGGGGATATAGCCATTTTATTGTTTTGAATGTTTTTTTTCTGGTGCGTAAAATGACCCCCACAGACGATTAGTTTAGGAGATATAGCCATTTTAGTGTTTTGAATTTTTTTTTCTGGTGCATAAAATGACCCCCGCAGACCGCTAGTTTAGGGGATATAGCCATTTTACTGTTTTGAATGTTTTTTTTCTGGTGCATAATATGACCACCGCAGATGACTAATTTAAGAGATATAGCGATTTCAGTGTTTTGAATGTTTTTTTCTGGTGCATAATATGATCACCGCAGACGACTAGTTTAGGAGATATAACCATTTCAGTGTTTTGAATGTTTTTTTCTGGTGCATAATATGACGACCGCAGACGATTAGTTTAGGAGATATAGCCATTTTGGTGTTTTGAATTTTCTTTTCTGGTGCATAATATGACCCCCGCAGACGACTAATTCAGGAGATATAGCTAATTTTGTGTTTTGAATGTGTTTTTTCCTGCTGCATTAAATGACCCCCGCAGACGCCTTGTTTAGGAAATATAGCCATTTTAGTGTTTTGAATGTTTTTTTTCTGGTGCATAATATGACACCAGCCGACCCCTAGTTGAGGAGATATAGCCATTTAAGTGTTTTGGTTGTTTTTTTTCTGGTGCATAAAATGACCCCCGCAGACCGCTAGTTTAGGGGATATAGCCATTTTATTGTTTTGAATGTTTTTTTTCTGGTGCGTAAAATGACCCTCACAGACGATTAGTTTAGGAGATATAGCCATTTTAGTGTTTTGAATTTTATTTTCTGGTGCATAAAATGACCCCCGCAAACCGCTAGTTTAGGGGATATAGCCATTTTAGTGTTTTTTATTTTTTTTTCTGGTGCATAAAATGACCTTCGCATACCCCTAGTTTAGGAGATATAACCATTTTGGTGTTTTGAAATTTTTTTTTTTCTGGTGCATAATATGACCCCTGCAGACGACTAGTTTAGGAGATATAGCCATTTTAGTGTTTTGATTTTTTTTTCTGGTGCATAAAATGACCCCCGCAGACCACCAGGTCAGGAGATATAGCCATTTTAGTGTTTTAAATGTTTTTTTCTGGGGCATAATATGACCACCGCACACGCCTAGTTTAGGCGATATAGCCATTTTAGTGTTTTGAATATTTTTTTCTAGTGCAAAAAATGACCCCCGCAGACCCCTAGTTCAGGAGATACAGCCATTTTAGTGTTTTGATTTTTTTTTTTCTGGTGCATAAAATGACCCTCGCATACCCCTAGTTATGTAGGTTAGTTAGACTAAGATTTATTTTAAGTTAGATATTAAGTTTTTATAGAAAAAATAAAAAATCTGGATCATATGCTAAGTTTTTTGTTAACAATTGCTTTTCTTAGCCTTAAGTATACAAAATATATTTTTCAATAAAATGTAAATAAAGTCGAAAGACATAGATATAAGAATTTAGAGTAGCTTAGAGTACCTGTGTGGGGCCAGTAAGTTAATATAAGTTTGTTAAGTAATTTTAAGCTAGCATTTAAGCATTTTTTGTTAGTATGTAAGAGTTTAATGATTAATATATTGTAATAAAATGCATTTAAAACTAAAACTAAGCATACCCCTAGTTTAGGAGACATAACCATTTTAGTGTTTCGAATTTTTTTTGTTTCTGGTGCTTAATATGACCCCGCAGCCGCCTAGTTTAGGGGATATTGCCATTTTAGTGTGTTGAATGTTTTTTCTCTGGTGCATAAAATGACCCCCGCAGACCACCAGTTCAGGAGATATAGCCCTTTTAGTGTTTTAAATGTTTTTTTCTGGTGCATAATATGACCACCGCAGACGCCCAGTTTAGGTGATATAGCCATTTTGGTGTTTTGAATGTTTTTTCTTTTGCATAATGTGACTCCTGCAGATGACTAGTTTAAGAGATATAGCCATTTCAGTGTTTTGAATGTTTTTTTCTGGTGCATAATATGACCACCGCAGACGCGTAGTTTAGGAGATATAGCCATTTTAGTGTTTTGAATATTTTTTTCTGGTGCATAAAATGACCCCCGCAGACGCCTAGCTTAGGAGATATTGCCATTTTAGTGTTTGGATTTTTTTCTTTCTGATTTTGAAATTTTTTTTTCGGGTGCATAAAATGACCCCCGCAGACCGCTAATTTAGGGGATATAGCCATTTTATTGTTTTGAATTTTTTTTTCTGGTGCATAATATGACCCCCGCAGACGACGAGTTTAGGAGTTATAGGCATTTTTGTGTTTTGAATGTTTTTTTTTTCCTGCTGCATAAAATGACCCCCGCAGACGCCTAGCTTAGCAGAAATAGCCATTTTAGTGTTTGGATTTTTTTTTTCTGGTGCATAATATGACGACCGCAGACGATAAGATTAGGGGATATAGCCATTTTAGTGTTCTGAATTTTTTTTTTCTGGTGCATAAAATGACCTCCGCAGACGCCTAGCTTATTAGATATATCCATTTTGAGTTGGGAGTTTTTTCTTTCTGATTTTGATTTTTTTTTTTCGGGTGCATAAAATGACCCCCGCAGACCGCTGTTTAGGAGATATAGCCATTTTAATGTTTTGAATGTTTTTTTCTGGTTCATAAAATGACCCCCGCAGACGACGAGTTTAGGAGAAATAGCCATTTTAGTGTTTGGATTTTTTTTTCCTGGTGCATAATATGACGACCGCAGACGATAAGATTAGGAGATATAGCAATTTTAGTGTTCTGAATGTTTTTTTTCTGGTGCATGAAATGACCCCCGCAGACGCCTCGCTTAGGAGAAATAGCCATTTTGGTGTTTGGATTTTTTTTTTTGGTGCATAATATGACGACCGCAGACGATTAGTTTAGGAGATATAGCCATTTCAGTGTTTTGAATTTTTTTTTCTGGTGCATAAAATGACCCCCGCAGATGCCTAGCTTAGGAGAAATAGCCATTTTAGTGGTTTGAATGTTTCTTTCTGGTGCATAATATGACCCCAGCAGACCACTAGTTGAGGAGATGTAGCCATTTTAGTGTTTTGAAAGTTTTTTTTCTGGTGCATAATATAGCCCACGCAGACGACTAGTTCAGGAGATATAGCCATTTTTGTGTTTTGAATTTCTTTTTCCTGCTGCATTAAATGACCCCCGCAAACGCCTAGTTTAGGAAATATAGCCATTTTAGTGGTTTGAATGTTTCTTTCTGGTGCATAATATGACACCAGCAGACCCCTAGTTGAGGAGATATAGCCATTTTAGTGTTTTGATTGCTTTTTTTCTGGTGTATAAAATGACCCCCGCAGACTACTAGTTCAGGAGATATAGCCATTTTTGTGTGTTGAATGTTTTTTTTCCTGCTGCATTAAATGACCCTCGCAAACGCCTAGTTTAGGAAATATAGCCATTTTAGTGGTTTGAATGTTTTTTTCTGGTGCATAATATGACACCAGCAGACCCCTAGTTGAGGAGATATAGCCATTTTTGGATTTCGGATTTTTTTCTTTCTGATTTTGAAATTTTTTTTTCGGTTGCATAAAATGACCCCCGCAGACCGCTAATTTAGCGGATATAGCCATTTTATTGTTTTGAATGTTTTTTTTCTTGTGCGTAAAGTGACCCCCGCAGACGCCTAGTTTAGGAGATTTTAGAGTTTTGAATGTTTTTTTTCTGGTGCATAATATGACCCCAGCAGACCACTAGTTGAGGAGATGTAGCCATTTTAGTGTTTTGAATGTTTTTTTTCTGGTGCATAATATAGCCCATAATATAGACGACTTGTTTAGGTGATATAGCCATGTTAGTGTTTTGATTGTTTTTTTTCTGGTGCATAAAATGACCCCCGCAGACCCCTAGGTTAAGAGATACAGCCATTTTAGTGTTTTGATTTTTTTTTCTGGTGCATAAAATGACACTCGCATACCCCTAGTTTAGGGGATATAACCATTTTAGAGTTTTGAATTTTTTTGCTGGTGCATAAAATGACCCCCACAGACCCCCAGGTCAGGAGATATAGCCATTTTAGTGTTTTAAATGTTTTTTTCTGGGGCATAATATGACCACCGCACACGCCTAGTTTAGGCGATATAGCCATTTTAGTGTTTTGAATATTTTTTTCTGGTGCAAAAAATGACCCTCGCATATCCCTAGTTTAGGAGATATAACCATTTTAGTGTTTTGAATTTTTTTTTTCTGGTGCTTAATATGACCCCCGCAGCCACCTAGTTTAGGTGATATAGCCATTTTAGTGTGTTGAATGTTCTTTTTCTGGTGCATAATATAACCCCAGCAGACCCCTAGTTGAGGAGATATAGCCATTTTTGGATTTTGGATTTTTTTCTTTCTGATTTTGAAATTTTTTTTTCGGTTGCATAAAATGACCCCCGCAGACCGCTAATTTAGCGGATATAGCCATTTTATTGTTTTGAATGTTTTTTTTCTTGTGCGTAAAGTGACCCCCGCAGACGCCTAGTTTAGGAGATTTTAGAGTTTTGAATGTTTTTTTTCTGGTGCATAATATGACCCCAGCAGACCACTAGTTGAGGAGATGTAGCCATTTTAGTGTTTTGAATGTTTTTTTTCTGGTGCATAATATAGCCCATAATATAGACGACTTGTATAGGTGATATAGCCATTTTAGTGTTTTGAATATTTTTTTCTGGTGCATAATATGACGACCACAGACGATTAGTTTAGGAGATATAGCCATTTTTTTGTTTTGAATATTTTTTTTTGGTGCATAAAATGACCCCCGCAGACGCCTAGCTTAGGAGATATAGCCATTTTAGTGTTTGGATTTTTTTCTTTCTGATCTTGAAATTTTTTTTTCGGGTGCATAAAATGACCCCCGCAGACGACTAGTTAAGGAGATATAGCCATTTTTTTGTTTTGAATATTTTTTTTCTGGTGCAAAAAATGATCCTCGCATATCCCTAGTTTAGGAGATATAACCATTTTAGTGTTTTGAATTTTTTTTTTCTGGTGCTTAATATGACCCCCGCAGCCGCCTAGTTTAGGTGATATAGCCATTTTAGTGTGTTGAATGTTCTTTTTCTGGTGCATAATATAACCCCAGCAGACCCCTAGTTGAGGAGATATAGCCATTTTTGGATTTTGGATTTTTTTCTTTCTGATTTTGAAATTTTTTTTTCGGTTGCATAAAATGACCCCCGCAGACCGCTAATTTAGCGGATATAGCCATTTTATTGTTTTGAATGTTTTTTTTCTTGTGCGTAAAGTGACCCCCGCAGACGCCTAGTTTAGGAGATTTTAGAGTTTTGAATGTTTTTTTTCTGGTGCATAATATGACCCCAGCAGACCACTAGTTGAGGAGATGTAGCCATTTTAGTGTTTTGAATGTTTTTCTCTGGTGCATAATATGACGACCGCCGACGATTAGTTCAGGAGATATAGCCTTTTTAGTGTTTTGAATTTTTTCTTAATGATTTTGAAATTTTTTTTCTGGTGCATAAAATGACCCCCGCAGACCCCTAGTTTAGGAGATACAGCCTTTTTAGTGTTTTGAAAGTTTTTTTTCTAGTGCATAAAAGGACCCCGCAGACGCCTAGTTTAGGAGATATATCCATTTTAGTGTTTTGAATTTTTTTTTCTCCTGCATAATATGACGACCGCAGACGATTAGTTTAGGAGATATATCCATTTTAGTATTTTGAATTTTTTTTTTCTGGTGCATAAAATGACCCCCGCAGACCACTAATTTAGGTGATAGAGCCTTTTTAGTGTTTTGAATGTTTTTTTTCTAGTGCATAAAATGACCCCGCAGACGCCTAGTTTAGGAGATATAGCCATTTTAGTGTTTTGAATGTTTTTTTCTGTTGCAAAATATGACACCAGCAGACCCCTAGTTGAGGAGATATAACCATTTTAGTGTTTTGATTGTTTTTTTTCTGGTGCATAAAATGACCCCCACAGACGCCTAATTTAGGTGATACAGCCATTTTAGTGTTTTGAATTTTTTTTTCTAAGCATAAAATGACCCCCGCAGACCCCCAGTTTATGAGATATAGCCATTTTAGTGTTTGGATTTTTTTCTTTCTGATTTTGAAATTTTTTTTTCGGGTGCATAAAATGATCCACGCAGACCGCTAGTTTGGGGGATATAGCCATTTTTGTGATTTGAATTTTTTTTTTCTGGTGCATAAAATGACCCCGCAGACGCCTAGTTTAGGAGATATATCCATTTTAGTGTTTTGAATTTTTTTTTCTCCTGCATAATATGACGACCGCTGACGATTAGTTTAGGAGATATATCCATTTTAGTATTTTGAATTTTTTTTTTCTGGTGCATAAAATGACCCCCGCAGACCACTAGTTTAGGTGATAGAGCCTTTTTAGTGTTTTGAATGTTTTTTTTCTAGTGCATAAAATGACCCCGCAGACGCCTAGTTTAGGAGATATAGCCATTTTAGTGTTTTGAATGTTTTTTTCTGTTGCAAAATATGACACCAGCAGACCCCTAGTTGAGGAGATATAACCATTTTAGTGTTTTGATTGTTTTTTTTCTGGTGCATAAAAGGACCCCCACAGACGCCTAGTTTAGGAGATTAAGCCATTTTATTGTTTTGAATGTTTTTTTTCTAGTGCGTAAAATGACCCCCGCTGACGCCTAGTTTAGGAGATTTAGCCATTTTTGTGTTTTGAATGTTTTTTTTCTGGTGCATAATATGACCCCAGCAGACCACTTGTTTAGGTGATATAGCCATTTTAGTGTTTTGAATATTTTTTTCTGGTGCATAATATGAAGACCGCAGACGATTAGTTTAGGAGATACAGCCATTTTTTTGTTTTGAATATTTTTTTTTGGTGCATAAAATGACCCCCGCAGACGCCTAGCTTAGGAGATATAGCCATTTTAGTGTTTGGATTTTTTTCTTTCTGATCTTGAAATTTTTTTTTCGGGTGCATAAAGTGACCCCCGCAGACGACTAGTTAAGGAGATATAGCCATTTTTTTGTTTTGAATATTTTTTTTCTGGTGCAAAAAATGACCCTCGCATATCCCTAGTTTAGGAGATATAACCATTTTAGTGTTTTGAATTTTTTTTTTCTGGTGCTTAATATGACCCCCGCAGAAGCCTAGTTTAGGTGATATAGCCATTTTAGTGTGTTGAATGTTTTTTTTCTGGTGCATAATATAACCCCAGCAGACCCCTAGTTGAGGAGATATAGCCATTTTTGGATTTTGGATTTTTTTCTTTCTGATTTTGAAATTTTTTTTTCGGTTGCATAAAATGACCTTCGCAGACCGCTAATTTAGCGGATATAGCCATTTTATTGTTTTGAATGTTTTTTTTCTTGTGCGTAAAGTGACCCCCGCAGACGCCTAGTTTAGGAGATTTTAGAGTTTTGAATGTTTTTTTTCTGGTGCATAATATGACCCCAGCAGACCACTAGTTGAGGAGATGTAGCCATTTTAGTGTTTTGAATGTTTTTTTTCTGGTGCATAATATAGCCCATAATATAGACGACTTGTTTAGGTGATGTAGCCATTTTACTGTTTTGAATATTTTTTTCTGGTGCATAATATGACGACCGCAGACGATTAGTTTAGGAGATATAGCCATTTTTTTGTTTTGAATATTTTTTTTGGTGCATAAAATGACCCCCGCAAACGCCTAGTTTAGGAAATATAGCCATTTTAGTGGTTTGAACGTTTTTTTCTGGTGCATAATATGACACCAGCAGACCGCTAGTTGAGGAGATATAGCCTTTTTAGTGTTTTGAATGTTTTTTTTCTAGTGCATAAAACGACCCCGAAGACGCCTAGTTTAGGAGATATATCCATTTTAGTGTTTTGAATTTTTTTTTCTCCTGCATAATATGACGACCGCAGACGATTAGTTTAGGAGATATATCCATTTTAGTATTTTGAATTTTTTTTTTCTGGTGCATAAAATGACCCCCGCAGACCACTAATTTAGGTGATAGAGCCTTTTTAGTGTTTTGAATGTTTTTTTTCTAGTGCATAAAATGACCCCGCAGACGCCTAGTTTAGGAGATATAGCCATTTTAGTGTTTTGAATGTTTTTTTCTGTTGCAAAATATGACACCAGCAGACCCCTAGTTGAGGAGATATAACCATTTTAGTGTTTTGATTGTTTTTTTTCTGGTGCATAAAATGACCCCCACAGACGCCTAGTTTAGGAGATTAAGCCATTTTATTGTTTTGAATGTTTTTTTTCTAGTGCGTAAAATGACCCCCGCTGGCGCCTAGTTTAGGAGATTTAGCCATTTTAGTGTTTTGAATGTTTTTTTTCTGGTGCATAATATGACCCCAGCAGTCCCCTAGTTGAGGAGATGTAGCCATTTTAGTGTTTTGAATTTTTTTTTTCTGGTGCATAAAATGACCCCCGCAGACCACTAATTTAGGTGATAGAGCCTTTTTAGTGTTTTGAATGTTTTTTTCTAGTGCATAAAATGACCCCGCAGACGCCTAGTTTAGGAGATATAGCCATTTTAGTGTTTTGTATTTTTTTTTTCTGGTACATAAAATGACTACCGCAGACCGCTAGTTTAGGGAATATAGCCATTTTACTGTTTTGAATGTTTTTTTTCTGGTGCATAATATGACCCCCGCAGACGACTAATTTAGGTGATACAGCCATTTTAGTGTTTTGAATTTTTTTTTCTAAGCATAAAATGACCCCCGCAGACCCCCAGTTTATGAGATATAGCCATTTTAGTGTTTGGATTTTTTTCTTTCTGATTTTGAAATTTTTTTTTCGGGTGCATAAAATGATCCACGCAGACCGCTAGTTTAGGGGATATAGCCATTTTTGTGATTTGAATTTTTTTTTTCTGGTGCATAAAATGACCCCGCAGACGCCTAGTTTAGGAGATATATCCATTTTAGTGTTTTGAATTTTTTTTTCTCCTGCATAATATGACGACCGCAGACGATTAGTTTAGGAGATATATCCATTTTAGTATTTTGAATTTTTTTTTTCTGGTGCATAAAATGACCCCCGCAGACCACTAGTTTAGGTGATAGAGCCTTTTTAGTGTTTTGAATGTTTTTTTTCTAGTGCATAAAATGACCCCGCAGACGCCTAGTTTAGGAGATATAGCCATTTTAGTGTTTTGAATGTTTTTTTCTGTTGCAAAATATGACACCAGCAGACCCCTAGTTGAGGAGATATAACCATTTTAGTGTTTTGATTGTTTTTTTTCTGGTGCATAAAATGACCCCCACAGACGCCTAGTTTAGGAGATTAAGCCATTTTATTGTTTTGAATGTTTTTTTTCTAGTGCGTAAAATGACCCCCGCTGACGCCTAGTTTAGGAGATTTAGCCATTTTTGTGTTTGGAATGTTTTTTTTCTGGTGCATAATATGACCCCAGCAGACCACTAGTTGAGGAGATGTAGCCATTTTAGTGTTTTGAATGTTTTTTTTCTGGTGCATAATATAGCCCATAACATAGACGATTTGTTTAGGTGATATAGCCATTTTAGTGTTTTGAATATTTTTTTCTGGTGCATAATATGAAAACCGCAGACGATTACTTTAGGAGATACAGCCATTTTTTTGTTTTGAATATTTTTTTTTGGTGCATAAAATGACCCCCGCAGACGCCTAGCTTAGGAGATATAGCCATTTTAGTGTTTGGATTTTTTTCTTTCTGATCTTGAAATTTTTTTTTCGGGTGGATAAAATGACCCCCGCAGACGACTAGTTAAGGAGATATAGCCATTTTTTTGTTTTGAATATTTTTTTCCTGGTGCAAAAAATGACCCTCGCATATCCCTGGTTTAGGAGATATAACCATTTTAGTGTTTTGAATTTTTTTTTTCTGGTGCTTAATATGACCCCCGCAGCCGCCTAGTTTAGGTGATATAGCCATTTTGGTGTGTTGAATGTTCTTTTTCTGGTGCATAATATAACCCCAGCAGACCCCTAGTTGAGGAGATATAGCCATTTTTGGATTTTGGATTTTTTTCTTTCTGATTTTG
>CAWYQB010000550.1:67500-72874 GCA_963966105.1 Volucella zonaria | reverse complement strand
AGACTTCTCATTGAAACTGAGGGGTATATGAATTTTTTCTAAGTCCCGCTAGAATACTATTTGCTGATTGTGTGTTTAAAAGGTATTTTGTGAAATGTGTAATATTTACACTTTCACGAACTGGGGAGGAAACCTAGTTTCCTCTTTTTCATGGTATATTTAATATATTGTGAAATTACATTTTTGGTACGTCACGGCTATAAAAAAAATATTAAGTTATTTTTTTTGTGACTTGAAATCTATTTTATAGATTTCGTTCTAAGAAATGGGTACTGTTTAACTTTTATAATATTTTAAAAAAAATCAAATTTATATGCCAACAAGAATTATTAATTCTTTATTAAAAATAAATTTATATATTTAAATGATATATAAATAATGCTTTGAAATAAATTGGTACGTGAAAAATTATTATTTTGAAAACAATCATTGATAATGTTTTTATGAAAGGTTTACTTTTAAAATTACAATACAACTAAGTTCTGTATGCTCTTAGTTGGTAATAAAAAGTACAATATACCTTTGTTATAACTACATTAAGAAGTCCACTATTTTTTTATGTTAAATCTTATTCTATAGGGCAATAAATTTATATTATATTTATTGTCTTTCACCGTCCGGGGAGAAATCCTCATAAGTGTCATAAATAATAAGTCAGACATAATTGTAAAATGGAATGGATAATTAATGATGTGTTTCAAATGAAAGTTTCAAATAAATAATATAACATTATTCTGGTTGATCCTGCCAGTAGTTATATGCTTGTCTCAAAGATTAAGCCATGCATGTCTAAGTACACACGAATTAAAAGTGAAACCGCAAAAGGCTCATTATATCAGTTATGGTTCATTAGATCGTTAACAGTTACTTGGATAACTGTGGTAATTCTAGAGCTAATACATGCAATATAAACACGGACCTTTTGGAACGTGTGCTTTTATTAGGCTAAAACCAAGCGATTTTTTCGGAAATCGTTATTATGGTTGAACTCTAGATAATTTGCCGATCGTATGGTCTTGTACCGACGACAGATCTTTCAAATGTCTGCCCTATCAACTATTGATGGTAGTATCTAGGACTACCATGGTTGCAACGGGTAACGGGGAATCAGGGTTCGATTCCGGAGAGGGAGCCTGAGAAACGGCTACCACATCTAAGGAAGGCAGCAGGCGCGTAAATTACCCACTCCCAGTTCGGGGAGGTAGTGACGAAAAATAACAATACAGGACTCATATCCGAGGCCCTGTAATTGGAATGAGTACACTTTAAATCCTTTAACAAGGACCAATTGGAGGGCAAGTCTGGTGCCAGCAGCCGCGGTAATTCCAGCTCCAATAGCGTATATTAAAGTTGTTGCGGTTAAAACGTTCGTAGTTGAATTTGTGCTTCATATTGGTAGTACAACTATAATTGTGGATTGTACATTACTTTATTTATGCAAGCGTATTACCGGTGGAGTTCTAATATATAATGGTCATTGTATCATTATGTATACCTCCTATTTAAACCTGCTTCAGTGCTCTTCATCGAGTGTTGTTGTGGGCCGGTACAGTTACTTTGAACAAATTAGAGTGCTTAAAGCAGGCTCCAAATGCCTGAATATTTTGTGCATGGAATAATGAAATAAGACCTCTGTTCTACTTTCATTGGTTTTTAGATCAAGAGGTAATGATTAATAGAAGCAGTTTGGGGGCATTAGTATTACGACGCGAGAGGTGAAATTCTTGGACCGTCGTAAGACTAACTTAAGCGAAAGCATTTGCCAAAGATGTTTTCATTAATCAAGAACGAAAGTTAGAGGTTCGAAGGCGATCAGATACCGCCCTAGTTCTAACCATAAACGATGCCAGCTAGCAATTGGGTGTAGCTACTACTATGGCTCTCTCAGTCGCTTCCCGGGAAACCAAAGCTTTTGGGCTCCGGGGGAAGTATGGTTGCAAAGCTGAAACTTAAAGGAATTGACGGAAGGGCACCACCAGGAGTGGAGCCTGCGGCTTAATTTGACTCAACACGGGAAAACTTACCAGGTCCGAACATAAGTGTGTAAGACAGATTGATAGCTCTTTCTCGAATCTATGGGTGGTGGTGCATGGCCGTTCTTAGTTCGTGGAGTGATTTGTCTGGTTAATTCCGATAACGAACGAGACTCAAATATATTAAATAGATGCTTTCAGGATTATGGTGCTGAAGCTTATATAGCCTTCATTCATGAATACAGTAAAATGTATGAGTGTTTGAATGGGTTTATGTAAGTGGAGCCGTACCTGTTTGTTTGTCCCATTATAAGGACACTAGCTTCTTAAATGGACAAATTGCGTCTAGCAATAATGAGATTGAGCAATAACAGGTCTGTGATGCCCTTAGATGTCCTGGGCTGCACGCGCGCTACAATGAAAGTATCAACGTGTATTTCCTAGACCGAGAGGTCCGGGTAAACCGCTGAACCACTTTCATGCTTGGGATTGTGAACTGAAACTGTTCACATGAACTTGGAATTCCCAGTAAGTGTGAGTCATTAACTCGTATTGATTACGTCCCTGCCCTTTGTACACACCGCCCGTCGCTACTACCGATTGAATTATTTAGTGAGGTCTCCGGACGTGATCACTGTGACGCTCACGTGTTACGGTTGTTTCGCAGAAGTTGACCGAACTTGATTATTTAGAGGAAGTAAAAGTCGTAACAAGGTTTCCGTAGGTGAACCTGCGGAAGGATCATTAACGTGTTCCTTCTACAAAAATATTAAAAATTAAAGCATTTATCCAAAGATTATTATTTGAAGGCATCTTACTTACTCTTAAAAATAAATACATAGAAAATTTATATTTAAATTAAAATATATAATAAATATCAATTGTACATACTAAGAACGAAATTAATATATAAGAGGCAAAAGAAAAACACAAAAACATAAAGATACAAAGATACAAACGAAATAAATTATATAGAAAGTGAAACATATAAAATATTCAATTATAATATTAATGAATAAAATACAAATACCCAATTATAAGTGTACAAGATATTATATTAATATATATTTATTTTTTATATAAATACATATATGTATAAGTAAGAGTTATGTAAGAACTTAATGTCACATGTTGTACTTATTTTTTCTATATAGAAAATTAAGTTACGATTCCTTATGGAATTGGACATTCGCAACAATAGGCATTAGGTTAAAAAAGAAACATTTCATTAATTATTATATTATTAATTTAATAAATTTTAAATTATAAAAATGATGGTAATAATAATAATAATAATAATGATGATGAAATGAAAGGAAATAATATAAAAATAATAAATAAAGGCAAATTGAATGACAACAATAAAAGAGAAATGTTTTGCAATATATTGTTTAATTAAAAAAATTTTATTAAATAATGGTTTATTGTTTGCTTATTTAATTATACCTTTAATAATTATTATTATTCCTTTAATATTATATGACTTATTCTAAACAAAATTTTAAATACTCTAAGCGGTGGATCACTTGGCTCATGGGTCGATGAAGAACGCAGCAAACTGTGCGTCATCGTGTGAACTGCAGGACACATGAACATCGACATTTTGAACGCATATCGCAGTCCATGCTGTTATGTACTTTAATTAATTTTGAAGTGCTGCTTGGACTACATATGGTTGAGGGTTGTGAGACTATTCTAAATAAGTTGCTTGTATATGAAAAAGAAGAAATTTATATTACTTTTTGGAAATATACTTAAGCACATGTTATATTATTGGATTTATTTTATTAAATTCATAATATTAATTTATAATATATACCTCAAAATAATGGAATCTTAGTATTCTATATTATCTATTTGTGAAGGAATGTCTAGTATAAAATATTTATTTAAACTAATATAGAAATATGCATTAATATGTTAATTAAATATTTCTACTGTGACAAGAGAAACTAAAATTAAAAAAAAAAAAAAAACCATAAACCAAAGTCGAAAATAATAATATAAATTATAATAGAATTGCCTCACACTTGATAATATATATAGAAAAGATTTACTTATTAAACTGATGAGTATATAAAATAATTTTTATTTATTTGTGTTAAACAACCTCAACTCATATGAGAAAACTCCCCGAATTTAAGCATATTAATGAGGGAAGGAAAAGAAACTAACCAGGATTTTCTTAGTAGCGGCGAGCGAAAAGAAAACAGTTCAGCACTAAGCCATTTTGTCTTTATGGCAAATATGGGATGCAGTGTATGGAACATCTATAATCTAGTATGAGAAATTAATGATTTAAGTCCTTCTTAAATGAGGCCATTTACCCATAGAGGGTGCCAGGCCCGTATAACGTTAATGATTACTAGAAGGTGTTTCCAAAGAGTCGTGTTGCTTGATAGTGCAGCACTAAGTGGGTGGTAAACTCCATCTAAAACTAAATATAACCATGAGACCGATAGTAAACAAGTACCGTGAGGGAAAGTTGAAAAGAACTCTGAATAGAGAGTTAAATAGTACGTGAAACTGCTTAGAGGTTAAGCCCGATGAACCTGAATATCCGTTATGGAAAATTCATCACTAATAAAGTTATATTCTTTAATATAATAGAAATGGTGTGCAATTTTTCCATATAAGGACATTGTAATCTGTTAATGTATTAAATATTTATCATAAGATCTTTTACTTAAGTTTATCCAAATTAGTTATTTTCGGATTTCTAACATAAGATAAATGTATTAGATTTGATAAATCATTGACAGATTTAATTATATATAGTGCTTAAATTTTACGGAATTTTACAATGGTAGGTAAATCTATTGATTTATTTATTTTATTGTATGCACTTATATGATTAACAATGCGATAGATTCAGGATACCTTCGGGACCCGTCTTGAAACACGGACCAAGGAGTCTAACATATGTGCAAGTCATTGGGTATTTTTAATAAAACCCAATGGCATAATTAACTTAACTGTTTTAATGGGATTAGTTTATGTTTTATTATGAAATATAAATTCAATCCCGGGGCGTTCTATACAGTTATGCATAATAGTATTTATATTATTTATGCCTCTAACTAGAGCGTACCTTGAGCATATATGCTGTGACCCGAAAGATGGTGAACTATACTTGATCAGGTTGAAGTCAGGGGAAACCCTGATGGAAGACCGAAACAGTTCTGACGTGCAAATCGATTGTCAGAATTGAGTATAGGGGCGAAAGACCAATCGAACCATCTAGTAGCTGGTTCCCTCCGAAGTTTCCCTCAGGATAGCTGGTGCAATTAAAAATTATTTAAAATAATCTTATCTGGTAAAGCGAATGATTAGAGGCATTAGGGTCGAAACGACCTTAACCTATTCTCAAACTTTAAATGGGTAAGAACCTAACCTTTCTT
>CAWYQB010000550.1:52500-62500 GCA_963966105.1 Volucella zonaria | reverse complement strand
TACTGTTTAACTTTTATAATATTTTAAAAAAAATCAAATTTATATGCCAACAAGAATTATTAATTCTTTATTAAAAATAAATTTATATATTTAAATGATATATAAATAATGCTTTGAAATAAATTGGTACGTGAAAAATTATTATTTTGAAAACAATCATTGATAATGTTTTTATGAAAGGTTTACTTTTAAAATTACAATACAACTAAGTTCTGTATGCTCTTAGTTGGTAATAAAAAGTACAATATACCTTTGTTATAACTACATTAAGAAGTCCACTATTTTTTTATGTTAAATCTTATTCTATAGGGCAATAAATTTATATTATATTTATTGTCTTTCACCGTCCGGGGAGAAATCCTCATAAGTGTCATAAATAATAAGTCAGACATAATTGTAAAATGGAATGGATAATTAATGATGTGTTTCAAATGAAAGTTTCAAATAAATAATATAACATTATTCTGGTTGATCCTGCCAGTAGTTATATGCTTGTCTCAAAGATTAAGCCATGCATGTCTAAGTACACACGAATTAAAAGTGAAACCGCAAAAGGCTCATTATATCAGTTATGGTTCATTAGATCGTTAACAGTTACTTGGATAACTGTGGTAATTCTAGAGCTAATACATGCAATATAAACACGGACCTTTTGGAACGTGTGCTTTTATTAGGCTAAAACCAAGCGATTTTTTCGGAAATCGTTATTATGGTTGAACTCTAGATAATTTGCCGATCGTATGGTCTTGTACCGACGACAGATCTTTCAAATGTCTGCCCTATCAACTATTGATGGTAGTATCTAGGACTACCATGGTTGCAACGGGTAACGGGGAATCAGGGTTCGATTCCGGAGAGGGAGCCTGAGAAACGGCTACCACATCTAAGGAAGGCAGCAGGCGCGTAAATTACCCACTCCCAGTTCGGGGAGGTAGTGACGAAAAATAACAATACAGGACTCATATCCGAGGCCCTGTAATTGGAATGAGTACACTTTAAATCCTTTAACAAGGACCAATTGGAGGGCAAGTCTGGTGCCAGCAGCCGCGGTAATTCCAGCTCCAATAGCGTATATTAAAGTTGTTGCGGTTAAAACGTTCGTAGTTGAATTTGTGCTTCATATTGGTAGTACAACTATAATTGTGGATTGTACATTACTTTATTTATGCAAGCGTATTACCGGTGGAGTTCTAATATATAATGGTCATTGTATCATTATGTATACCTCCTATTTAAACCTGCTTCAGTGCTCTTCATCGAGTGTTGTTGTGGGCCGGTACAGTTACTTTGAACAAATTAGAGTGCTTAAAGCAGGCTCCAAATGCCTGAATATTTTGTGCATGGAATAATGAAATAAGACCTCTGTTCTACTTTCATTGGTTTTTAGATCAAGAGGTAATGATTAATAGAAGCAGTTTGGGGGCATTAGTATTACGACGCGAGAGGTGAAATTCTTGGACCGTCGTAAGACTAACTTAAGCGAAAGCATTTGCCAAAGATGTTTTCATTAATCAAGAACGAAAGTTAGAGGTTCGAAGGCGATCAGATACCGCCCTAGTTCTAACCATAAACGATGCCAGCTAGCAATTGGGTGTAGCTACTACTATGGCTCTCTCAGTCGCTTCCCGGGAAACCAAAGCTTTTGGGCTCCGGGGGAAGTATGGTTGCAAAGCTGAAACTTAAAGGAATTGACGGAAGGGCACCACCAGGAGTGGAGCCTGCGGCTTAATTTGACTCAACACGGGAAAACTTACCAGGTCCGAACATAAGTGTGTAAGACAGATTGATAGCTCTTTCTCGAATCTATGGGTGGTGGTGCATGGCCGTTCTTAGTTCGTGGAGTGATTTGTCTGGTTAATTCCGATAACGAACGAGACTCAAATATATTAAATAGATGCTTTCAGGATTATGGTGCTGAAGCTTATATAGCCTTCATTCATGAATACAGTAAAATGTATGAGTGTTTGAATGGGTTTATGTAAGTGGAGCCGTACCTGTTTGTTTGTCCCATTATAAGGACACTAGCTTCTTAAATGGACAAATTGCGTCTAGCAATAATGAGATTGAGCAATAACAGGTCTGTGATGCCCTTAGATGTCCTGGGCTGCACGCGCGCTACAATGAAAGTATCAACGTGTATTTCCTAGACCGAGAGGTCCGGGTAAACCGCTGAACCACTTTCATGCTTGGGATTGTGAACTGAAACTGTTCACATGAACTTGGAATTCCCAGTAAGTGTGAGTCATTAACTCGTATTGATTACGTCCCTGCCCTTTGTACACACCGCCCGTCGCTACTACCGATTGAATTATTTAGTGAGGTCTCCGGACGTGATCACTGTGACGCTCACGTGTTACGGTTGTTTCGCAGAAGTTGACCGAACTTGATTATTTAGAGGAAGTAAAAGTCGTAACAAGGTTTCCGTAGGTGAACCTGCGGAAGGATCATTAACGTGTTCCTTCTACAAAAATATTAAAAATTAAAGCATTTATCCAAAGATTATTATTTGAAGGCATCTTACTTACTCTTAAAAATAAATACATAGAAAATTTATATTTAAATTAAAATATATAATAAATATCAATTGTACATACTAAGAACGAAATTAATATATAAGAGGCAAAAGAAAAACACAAAAACATAAAGATACAAAGATACAAACGAAATAAATTATATAGAAAGTGAAACATATAAAATATTCAATTATAATATTAATGAATAAAATACAAATACCCAATTATAAGTGTACAAGATATTATATTAATATATATTTATTTTTTATATAAATACATATATGTATAAGTAAGAGTTATGTAAGAACTTAATGTCACATGTTGTACTTATTTTTTCTATATAGAAAATTAAGTTACGATTCCTTATGGAATTGGACATTCGCAACAATAGGCATTAGGTTAAAAAAGAAACATTTCATTAATTATTATATTATTAATTTAATAAATTTTAAATTATAAAAATGATGGTAATAATAATAATAATAATAATGATGATGAAATGAAAGGAAATAATATAAAAATAATAAATAAAGGCAAATTGAATGACAACAATAAAAGAGAAATGTTTTGCAATATATTGTTTAATTAAAAAAATTTTATTAAATAATGGTTTATTGTTTGCTTATTTAATTATACCTTTAATAATTATTATTATTCCTTTAATATTATATGACTTATTCTAAACAAAATTTTAAATACTCTAAGCGGTGGATCACTTGGCTCATGGGTCGATGAAGAACGCAGCAAACTGTGCGTCATCGTGTGAACTGCAGGACACATGAACATCGACATTTTGAACGCATATCGCAGTCCATGCTGTTATGTACTTTAATTAATTTTGAAGTGCTGCTTGGACTACATATGGTTGAGGGTTGTGAGACTATTCTAAATAAGTTGCTTGTATATGAAAAAGAAGAAATTTATATTACTTTTTGGAAATATACTTAAGCACATGTTATATTATTGGATTTATTTTATTAAATTCATAATATTAATTTATAATATATACCTCAAAATAATGGAATCTTAGTATTCTATATTATCTATTTGTGAAGGAATGTCTAGTATAAAATATTTATTTAAACTAATATAGAAATATGCATTAATATGTTAATTAAATATTTCTACTGTGACAAGAGAAACTAAAATTAAAAAAAAAAAAAAAACCATAAACCAAAGTCGAAAATAATAATATAAATTATAATAGAATTGCCTCACACTTGATAATATATATAGAAAAGATTTACTTATTAAACTGATGAGTATATAAAATAATTTTTATTTATTTGTGTTAAACAACCTCAACTCATATGAGAAAACTCCCCGAATTTAAGCATATTAATGAGGGAAGGAAAAGAAACTAACCAGGATTTTCTTAGTAGCGGCGAGCGAAAAGAAAACAGTTCAGCACTTAAGCCATTTTGTCTTTATGGCAAATATGGGATGCAGTGTATGGAACATCTATAATCTAGTATGAGAAATTAATGATTTAAGTCCTTCTTAAATGAGGCCATTTACCCATAGAGGGTGCCAGGCCCGTATAACGTTAATGATTACTAGAAGGTGTTTCCAAAGAGTCGTGTTGCTTGATAGTGCAGCACTAAGTGGGTGGTAAACTCCATCTAAAACTAAATATAACCATGAGACCGATAGTAAACAAGTACCGTGAGGGAAAGTTGAAAAGAACTCTGAATAGAGAGTTAAATAGTACGTGAAACTGCTTAGAGGTTAAGCCCGATGAACCTGAATATCCGTTATGGAAAATTCATCACTAATAAAGTTATATTCTTTAATATAATAGAAATGGTGTGCAATTTTTCCATATAAGGACATTGTAATCTGTTAATGTATTAAATATTTATCATAAGATCTTTTACTTAAGTTTATCCAAATTAGTTATTTTCGGATTTCTAACATAAGATAAATGTATTAGATTTGATAAATCATTGACAGATTTAATTATATATAGTGCTTAAATTTTACGGAATTTTACAATGGTAGGTAAATCTATTGATTTATTTATTTTATTGTATGCACTTATATGATTAACAATGCGATAGATTCAGGATACCTTCGGGACCCGTCTTGAAACACGGACCAAGGAGTCTAACATATGTGCAAGTCATTGGGTATTTTTAATAAAACCCAATGGCATAATTAACTTAACTGTTTTAATGGGATTAGTTTATGTTTTATTATGAAATATAAATTCAATCCCGGGGCGTTCTATACAGTTATGCATAATAGTATTTATATTATTTATGCCTCTAACTAGAGCGTACCTTGAGCATATATGCTGTGACCCGAAAGATGGTGAACTATACTTGATCAGGTTGAAGTCAGGGGAAACCCTGATGGAAGACCGAAACAGTTCTGACGTGCAAATCGATTGTCAGAATTGAGTATAGGGGCGAAAGACCAATCGAACCATCTAGTAGCTGGTTCCCTCCGAAGTTTCCCTCAGGATAGCTGGTGCAATTAAAAATTATTTAAAATAATCTTATCTGGTAAAGCGAATGATTAGAGGCATTAGGGTCGAAACGACCTTAACCTATTCTCAAACTTTAAATGGGTAAGAACCTAACCTTTCTTGATATGAAGGTTTAGGTTGTGATATATTGTGCCCAGTGGGCCACTTTTGGTAAGCAGAACTGGCGCTGTGGGATGAACCAAACGTAATGTTACGGTGCCCAAATTAACAACTCATGCAGATACCATGAAAGGCGTTGGTTGCTTAAAACAGCAGGACGGTGGACATGGAAGTCGTAATCCGCTAAGGAGTGTGTAACAACTCACCTGCCGAAGCAACTAGCCCTTAAAATGGATGGCGCTTAAGTTGTATACCTATACATTACCGCTAAAGTAGATGATTTATATTTAATTTCGATTGAATATAAATTTTGAAACTTTAGTGAGTAGGAGGGTACAATGGTGTGCTTAGAAGTGTTTGGCGTAAGCCTGCATGGAGCCGCTATTGGTACAGATCTTGGTGGTAGTAGCAAATAATCGAATGAGACCTTGGAGGACTGAAGTGGAGAAGGGTTTCGTGTGAACAGTGGTTGATCACGAGTTAGTCGGTCCTAAGTTTAAGGCGAAAGCCGAAAATTTTCAAGTTAAAAAAATATAATTATATATCTCATTGTATATAAAGAAATTTTAACACTTGATTATTTTTGAACGAAAGGGAATACGGTTCCAATTCCGTAACCTGTTGGGTATACGTTTGTTATTAAAAATGGGCATTTCGCTCATCCTGGCAACAGGAACGACCATAAAGAAGCCGTCGAGAGATATCGAAAGAGTTTTCTTTTCTGTTTTATAGTCGTACTACCATGGAAGTCTTTCGAAGAGAGATATGGTAGATGGACTAGAAGAGCATGACATTTACTGTTGTGTCGATATTTTCTCTTCGGACCTTGAAAATTTATGGTGGGGTCACGCAAACTTCTCAACAGGCCGTACCGATATCCGCAGCTGGTCTCCAAGGTGAAGAGTCTCTAGTCGATAGAATAATGTAGGTAAGGGAAGTCGGCAAATTAGATCCGTAACTTCGGGATAAGGATTGGCTCTGAAGATTGAGATAGTCGGGCTTGAATTGGAAGCAATAACATGGTTTATGTACTCGTTCTGGGTAAATAGAGATCTTCGGATTTTGTTCCCCGGATAGTAGTTTACGTAACCAATTGTGGAATTTTCTTGCTAAAAGTCTTAAGATTTATCGTAAGATATATTTTTTTGATTTATAACGACTATCAATTAACAATCAATTCAGAACTGGCACGGACTTGGGGAATCCGACTGTCTAATTAAAACAAAGCATTGTGATGGCCCTAACGGGTGTTGACACAATGTGATTTCTGCCCAGTGCTCTGAATGTCAAAGTGAAGAAATTCAAGTAAGCGCGGGTAAACGGCGGGAGTAACTATGACTCTCTTAAGGTAGCCAAATGCCTCGTCATCTAATTAGTGACGCGCATGAATGGATTAACGAGATTCCTTCTGTCCCTATCTACTCAGTTGTATTTCAACATCAGTCGTGTGCGGACGTGTTTTTTGCGGAGTGCGTGCGATTTTTAAAGTTTGAGATTCGTGTACCTAAGTGATCAGAAACGGGCGATTTTTTTTTTTGGACTGCACTTTTCAGTGCTTATTTTCAAATCATTAAAAACCAATTAAGTGCTAATTTTTGAGCTCGGAGCCGTGCGGAATTTGCTCTAAAGTGGTTTTGTGCTATTTGTTACGGTGGATAGTGGTTGAATTACTGTGTTAATTACCTTTTAATTACTATTTAAAGAGCAGGATTGCCGCAATTAGTGTTGTGAAATTTGTGCAATAATTAACTTTTAATTACTTTTAAAAGAGGAGAAATTCCCACAAAGAATTTAAAAAAAAAAAAAAAGAAAGACGAACTGTTTTGTGCGCTGCCCTAAAACATAAAATAATAATAACAATAATAAAATAATAATAATAATAATAATAATAATAAATAACAAATAACAAATAACAAGTGACAATGGATGCAGATGTGGACACTGATATGGAAGTGGCGCCAAGAAAGAGGATTAAAAAAACCAGTGACCTCAGCCCGGCGGAAATTGAGGTTGCACCTCCAAAAACAAAAAAAAGAAGAAGGCGAGGAGAATGGAAGACAGCGACGCAGCTACAAGGACGGAGAATGAGATGGCTACAGGGGAGAAAAAAACCAGGAGCCAGGTAAGTGAAGTTGACATCAAAAATATAGACTTCAACGATGTAACGAAGTTGACCAGGGTGCTAGCCGACCTGGCATCAAAAGTTGTAGACGTAGTATTTGAGACAATGGTAGACCCTATCCTAGCTAGGAAAATTAGGTGTGCGGTCATGGGCTACGACCAAGTGGTTTGGCAGCTTATGGCCGAAAATAAAACGCTGCGTGGAGCAAATGATGCCCTGACTAAAATGTCTAAGGGTCTTCATGGAGTGGCTGCACCGTTGGTAGCAAGTTGTCCTAAACGGACTGAAGCAGCGAATACCAGCAGCGCCGTCAAAGTGGCTAGCTTTGCGCAAGTTGCCGCTAGTGCGGTGAGGAAAGAGGCCACTAAAGTTGTGGAATTGGCCCAGCCAGTAAAGGCACCGCTGCCCACTTGGTCAGTGGTAGTGCGAAGCAAGAAGTCGGCAGTTTCCTCCACTGAGGTAGTATCCAGAATAATGGATAAGATTGCCCCCACCCTGGGAGTTAGGGTTAATGCGGTTAGACCGCTGAAAAATGGGGGCGTAGTAATACGCACTCCCTCGGCTGCTGAAAGAGAGCAGATTTTCAGCAGCAAGAAATTCAAGGACATGGACCTTGACGTGGCAGTACCCGAGAAACCGGGCAATAGGGTCGTGGTACATGGCGTACACACAACCATATCGCTGGAAGAATTTATGACGGAGCTACACCGTCTGAACTTCCCAGAGGCTGCCGAACAAAATAGGCTGAAAGTGGTTTCCAAACCATGGAAGGTTGCTGAAGGGGCTACAACAAATGTAGTGCTAGAAGGCCCAGCAGCGTCCATAGACGCCTTACGTAGCACGGGCAGATGCTACATTAAATGGTTTTCGTTCCCGGTAAGGGAATACAAAATAAGAGTGGGATGTTTCCGGTGCTTTGCTCCGGGTCATGGAGTTGCCGACTGTCCTCATAAGGAGGACATTTGCCGTCGTTGCGGCCTTGAAGGCCATAAGGCAGTAAGCTGCAAGGCAGCGATGCAGTGCAGAAACTGTGCTGCAAGAAGACGGCCGGCTGACCACCTCATGGGGTCAACCGATTGCCCCATGCAAGTAGCAGAGTTGGCAAGGTTGGCAGCCAGAAACTAGGACTATGAAGATAGTCCAACAAAATTGTCAGGGCGCTTTTTCGGTAGGGGTTGATTTAGGAGCTCAGATGGTTAGGCAGGGCTGCAGCATTGCCCTGGTTCAGGAGCCCTACACATCCGATGGATGTGTTAGGGGTTTGCCTGCAGGAATGCGGGTCTTTCTTGATACCAGAGGAAATGCTGCGATTATTATAAGGGATGTAAATCTAGTTTGTGTGCCTGTTTCCTCCAGCGAACGAGGTGTTTGCGTAAGCGTGGAAGGCGCTTTTGGCAGGATTTTTCTTGCCAGCGTCTACTGCAAATACAGCGAGGAAATTGACCCATATATTGAGTATATGGATGGTTTGTTTTCGCTTGCGGGCAGTGAACCCCTCATTATCGGTGTTGACGCCAATGCAACCTCCCCTCTTTGGTTCAGTAAGGAATCCGGACCCTTAACGGGTAACCGGAGCCAGAATCGGGGGAATGTTCTTGGTGAATGGGTCGTTGCGCGCAATGCCCATGTTATCAACGAGCCGAGTGAGGTTTATACCTTTGATGCGGTCAACGGTGGCAAGAGTGACATTGACGTTACTTTTGCCAACGAGGCAGCTTTTAGGGCGTTTAGCTTTAGGTGGCGTGTTAGTGTAGGGGTGAGTGATCACAACTGGATTCAGTTTGAGATCGCTCACGTAATAGAAGATAATAATGCAGTTTCAGACAGGAGATGGTGTGTGCGAGGCGCTGATTGGAGTGTTTATGGTGCGCGTATACTTGCGGAGGTTTCCTCCCTGACACCGCAAGTGTACGGCAGCTTAAGCATAGACCAGCAAATCGCGCACATCAATGAGTGCGTATGGCGGGTTAACGACGAACTCTTTGAGAGGAGCCGTAGGGCGAATCAAAAAAGGGTAAGTTGGTGGAACCGCTGTCTGACAGAGAAGCGAAGGGTGGTCAGAAACCTAAGGAAGCGATTCCAAAGGGCTAGGGCGGCTAACGCTGAGAACCTGGCTCAGTTGAGCATTGCCTTTCGGCAAGGGCTCGCTGAGTACAAGCGTCTCATTGTCAGCACAAAGGAATCTCACTGGAGAAACTTTGCCTGTAATAATAGAGATGATCCCTGGGGCAAACTCTATAAGATTTGCCGTAGCACTAGAAAGACTGCTGACATTGAAGGCATTCGTGTGGATAATACGGTTTTATCCACATGGAAGGACTGCCTTACTGCATTGCTTGGTCAGTTCTTCCCGAGAGAGGAGCGCTTTGAGGACTCTTCATATGAAGAGCCTCCGATCCCTCCGGAGTTAAGAACTGAAGAAGTCGACTATGGTGTTTCACTTCTTCGCTCCAGGAGATCTCCTGGAGCTGATGGAATGACCGGAGAGATGGTGAGAGCCATCTGGAAGGCCGTCCCAGAATACCTACTCGGACTGTACAGCAAATGCATTGCTTGTAGCTACTTCCCCAAGGATTGGAAGGTGGCAAGGGTGGTTGTGCTCCTGAAGTCCACTGATAAGAATAGGTCTGACCCTAAATCTTATCGGGGCATCAGCCTGCTTCCGGTACTAGGAAAAGTACTGGAAAGGGTTATGGTGGAAAGGTTTTCGGAGAGCATGGCGGAACCAATGTCCCCCTTCCAATTCGGCTTTACCAAAGGCAAGTGTGTCGAGGA
>CAWYQB010000550.1:40000-42500 GCA_963966105.1 Volucella zonaria | reverse complement strand
CAAAATCACCACTTTTGAACCGTTTGAACCACTCGCGGCACGTCGGTTCACCAATACATTCCGCCCCATAAGTTTCCGAAAGCAAACGATAGGCATCAGCCGCACTTTTCTTCATATTAAAGAATAAAAGCAGCGCTTCCCGCAAATGACGTTTATTTGGCTGGAAACTTGCCACGATTTTGCTCGATAAAATGTACGACACCGATAGAACTGCTCAAATATAACGCTGCAAAGTTGTTGACAGATACAAAACCTACAAATGAAACACATGGAGTCTGACATTTCTATCCGGGATCCACTGGTGGCGCCATCTCTGAAAAACGCTGGAAACTTACTTGTAGACCCAATATATACCTCAAAATAATGGAATCTTAGTATTCTATATTATCTATTTGTGAAGGAATGTCTAGTATAAAATATTTATTTAAACTAATATAGAAATATGCATTAATATGTTAATTAAATATTTCTACTGTGACAAGAGAAACTAAAATTAAAAAAAAAAAAAAAACCATAAACCAAAGTCGAAAATAATAATATAAATTATAATAGAATTGCCTCACACTTGATAATATATATAGAAAAGATTTACTTATTAAACTGATGAGTATATAAAATAATTTTTATTTATTTGTGTTAAACAACCTCAACTCATATGAGAAAACTCCCCGAATTTAAGCATATTAATGAGGGAAGGAAAAGAAACTAACCAGGATTTTCTTAGTAGCGGCGAGCGAAAAGAAAACAGTTCAGCACTAAGCCATTTTGTCTTTATGGCAAATATGGGATGCAGTGTATGGAACATCTATAATCTAGTATGAGAAATTAATGATTTAAGTCCTTCTTAAATGAGGCCATTTACCCATAGAGGGTGCCAGGCCCGTATAACGTTAATGATTACTAGAAGGTGTTTCCAAAGAGTCGTGTTGCTTGATAGTGCAGCACTAAGTGGGTGGTAAACTCCATCTAAAACTAAATATAACCATGAGACCGATAGTAAACAAGTACCGTGAGGGAAAGTTGAAAAGAACTCTGAATAGAGAGTTAAATAGTACGTGAAACTGCTTAGAGGTTAAGCCCGATGAACCTGAATATCCGTTATGGAAAATTCATCACTAATAAAGTTATATTCTTTAATATAATAGAAATGGTGTGCAATTTTTCCATATAAGGACATTGTAATCTGTTAATGTATTAAATATTTATCATAAGATCTTTTACTTAAGTTTATCCAAATTAGTTATTTTCGGATTTCTAACATAAGATAAATGTATTAGATTTGATAAATCATTGACAGATTTAATTATATATAGTGCTTAAATTTTACGGAATTTTACAATGGTAGGTAAATCTATTGATTTATTTATTTTATTGTATGCACTTATATGATTAACAATGCGATAGATTCAGGATACCTTCGGGACCCGTCTTGAAACACGGACCAAGGAGTCTAACATATGTGCAAGTCATTGGGTATTTTTAATAAAACCCAATGGCATAATTAACTTAACTGTTTTAATGGGATTAGTTTATGTTTTATTATGAAATATAAATTCAATCCCGGGGCGTTCTATACAGTTATGCATAATAGTATTTATATTATTTATGCCTCTAACTAGAGCGTACCTTGAGCATATATGCTGTGACCCGAAAGATGGTGAACTATACTTGATCAGGTTGAAGTCAGGGGAAACCCTGATGGAAGACCGAAACAGTTCTGACGTGCAAATCGATTGTCAGAATTGAGTATAGGGGCGAAAGACCAATCGAACCATCTAGTAGCTGGTTCCCTCCGAAGTTTCCCTCAGGATAGCTGGTGCAATTAAAAATTATTTAAAATAATCTTATCTGGTAAAGCGAATGATTAGAGGCATTAGGGTCGAAACGACCTTAACCTATTCTCAAACTTTAAATGGGTAAGAACCTAACCTTTCTTGATATGAAGGTTTAGGTTGTGATATATTGTGCCCAGTGGGCCACTTTTGGTAAGCAGAACTGGCGCTGTGGGATGAACCAAACGTAATGTTACGGTGCCCAAATTAACAACTCATGCAGATACCATGAAAGGCGTTGGTTGCTTAAAACAGCAGGACGGTGGACATGGAAGTCGTAATCCGCTAAGGAGTGTGTAACAACTCACCTGCCGAAGCAACTAGCCCTTAAAATGGATGGCGCTTAAGTTGTATACCTATACATTACCGCTAAAGTAGATGATTTATATTTAATTTCGATTGAATATAAATTTTGAAACTTTAGTGAGTAGGAGGGTACAATGGTGTGCTTAGAAGTGTTTGGCGTAAGCCTGCATGGAGCCGCTATTGGTACAGATCTTGGTGGTAGTAGCAAATAATCGAATGAGACCTTGGAGGACTGAAGTGGAGAAGGGTTTCGTGTGAACAGTGGTTGATCACGAGTTAGTCGGTCCTAAGTTTAAGGCGAAAGCCGAAAATTTTCAAGTTAAAAAAATATAATTATATATCTCATTGTATATAAAGAAATT
>CAWYQB010000550.1:30000-32500 GCA_963966105.1 Volucella zonaria | reverse complement strand
AAAATGATGGTAATAATAATAATAATAATAATGATGATGAAATGAAAGGAAATAATATAAAAATAATAAATAAAGGCAAATTGAATGACAACAATAAAAGAGAAATGTTTTGCAATATATTGTTTAATTAAAAAAATTTTATTAAATAATGGTTTATTGTTTGCTTATTTAATTATACCTTTAATAATTATTATTATTCCTTTAATATTATATGACTTATTCTAAACAAAATTTTAAATACTCTAAGCGGTGGATCACTTGGCTCATGGGTCGATGAAGAACGCAGCAAACTGTGCGTCATCGTGTGAACTGCAGGACACATGAACATCGACATTTTGAACGCATATCGCAGTCCATGCTGTTATGTACTTTAATTAATTTTGAAGTGCTGCTTGGACTACATATGGTTGAGGGTTGTGAGACTATTCTAAATAAGTTGCTTGTATATGAAAAAGAAGAAATTTATATTACTTTTTGGAAATATACTTAAGCACATGTTATATTATTGGATTTATTTTATTAAATTCATAATATTAATTTATAATATATACCTCAAAATAATGGAATCTTAGTATTCTATATTATCTATTTGTGAAGGAATGTCTAGTATAAAATATTTATTTAAACTAATATAGAAATATGCATTAATATGTTAATTAAATATTTCTACTGTGACAAGAGAAACTAAAATTAAAAAAAAAAAAAAAACCATAAACCAAAGTCGAAAATAATAATATAAATTATAATAGAATTGCCTCACACTTGATAATATATATAGAAAAGATTTACTTATTAAACTGATGAGTATATAAAATAATTTTTATTTATTTGTGTTAAACAACCTCAACTCATATGAGAAAACTCCCCGAATTTAAGCATATTAATGAGGGAAGGAAAAGAAACTAACCAGGATTTTCTTAGTAGCGGCGAGCGAAAAGAAAACAGTTCAGCACTAAGCCATTTTGTCTTTATGGCAAATATGGGATGCAGTGTATGGAACATCTATAATCTAGTATGAGAAATTAATGATTTAAGTCCTTCTTAAATGAGGCCATTTACCCATAGAGGGTGCCAGGCCCGTATAACGTTAATGATTACTAGAAGGTGTTTCCAAAGAGTCGTGTTGCTTGATAGTGCAGCACTAAGTGGGTGGTAAACTCCATCTAAAACTAAATATAACCATGAGACCGATAGTAAACAAGTACCGTGAGGGAAAGTTGAAAAGAACTCTGAATAGAGAGTTAAATAGTACGTGAAACTGCTTAGAGGTTAAGCCCGATGAACCTGAATATCCGTTATGGAAAATTCATCACTAATAAAGTTATATTCTTTAATATAATAGAAATGGTGTGCAATTTTTCCATATAAGGACATTGTAATCTGTTAATGTATTAAATATTTATCATAAGATCTTTTACTTAAGTTTATCCAAATTAGTTATTTTCGGATTTCTAACATAAGATAAATGTATTAGATTTGATAAATCATTGACAGATTTAATTATATATAGTGCTTAAATTTTACGGAATTTTACAATGGTAGGTAAATCTATTGATTTATTTATTTTATTGTATGCACTTATATGATTAACAATGCGATAGATTCAGGATACCTTCGGGACCCGTCTTGAAACACGGACCAAGGAGTCTAACATATGTGCAAGTCATTGGGTATTTTTAATAAAACCCAATGGCATAATTAACTTAACTGTTTTAATGGGATTAGTTTATGTTTTATTATGAAATATAAATTCAATCCCGGGGCGTTCTATACAGTTATGCATAATAGTATTTATATTATTTATGCCTCTAACTAGAGCGTACCTTGAGCATATATGCTGTGACCCGAAAGATGGTGAACTATACTTGATCAGGTTGAAGTCAGGGGAAACCCTGATGGAAGACCGAAACAGTTCTGACGTGCAAATCGATTGTCAGAATTGAGTATAGGGGCGAAAGACCAATCGAACCATCTAGTAGCTGGTTCCCTCCGAAGTTTCCCTCAGGATAGCTGGTGCAATTAAAAATTATTTAAAATAATCTTATCTGGTAAAGCGAATGATTAGAGGCATTAGGGTCGAAACGACCTTAACCTATTCTCAAACTTTAAATGGGTAAGAACCTAACCTTTCTTGATATGAAGGTTTAGGTTGTGATATATTGTGCCCAGTGGGCCACTTTTGGTAAGCAGAACTGGCGCTGTGGGATGAACCAAACGTAATGTTACGGTGCCCAAATTAACAACTCATGCAGATACCATGAAAGGCGTTGGTTGCTTAAAACAGCAGGACGGTGGACATGGAAGTCGTAATCCGCTAAGGAGTGTGTAACAACTCACCTGCCGAAGCAACTAGCCCTTAAAATGGATGGCGCTTAAGTTGTATACCTATACATTACCGCTAAAGTAGATGATTTATATTTAATTTCGATTGAATATAAATTTTGAAACTTTAGTGAGTAGGAGGGTACAATGGTGTGCTTAGAAGTGTTTGGCGTAAGCC
>CAWYQB010000550.1:15000-22500 GCA_963966105.1 Volucella zonaria | reverse complement strand
TTTTTTATATAAATACATATATGTATAAGTAAGAGTTATGTAAGAACTTAATGTCACATGTTGTACTTATTTTTTCTATATAGAAAATTAAGTTACGATTCCTTATGGAATTGGACATTCGCAACAATAGGCATTAGGTTAAAAAAGAAACATTTCATTAATTATTATATTATTAATTTAATAAATTTTAAATTATAAAAATGATGGTAATAATAATAATAATAATAATGATGATGAAATGAAAGGAAATAATATAAAAATAATAAATAAAGGCAAATTGAATGACAACAATAAAAGAGAAATGTTTTGCAATATATTGTTTAATTAAAAAAATTTTATTAAATAATGGTTTATTGTTTGCTTATTTAATTATACCTTTAATAATTATTATTATTCCTTTAATATTATATGACTTATTCTAAACAAAATTTTAAATACTCTAAGCGGTGGATCACTTGGCTCATGGGTCGATGAAGAACGCAGCAAACTGTGCGTCATCGTGTGAACTGCAGGACACATGAACATCGACATTTTGAACGCATATCGCAGTCCATGCTGTTATGTACTTTAATTAATTTTGAAGTGCTGCTTGGACTACATATGGTTGAGGGTTGTGAGACTATTCTAAATAAGTTGCTTGTATATGAAAAAGAAGAAATTTATATTACTTTTTGGAAATATACTTAAGCACATGTTATATTATTGGATTTATTTTATTAAATTCATAATATTAATTTATAATATATACCTCAAAATAATGGAATCTTAGTATTCTATATTATCTATTTGTGAAGGAATGTCTAGTATAAAATATTTATTTAAACTAATATAGAAATATGCATTAATATGTTAATTAAATATTTCTACTGTGACAAGAGAAACTAAAATTAAAAAAAAAAAAAAAACCATAAACCAAAGTCGAAAATAATAATATAAATTATAATAGAATTGCCTCACACTTGATAATATATATAGAAAAGATTTACTTATTAAACTGATGAGTATATAAAATAATTTTTATTTATTTGTGTTAAACAACCTCAACTCATATGAGAAAACTCCCCGAATTTAAGCATATTAATGAGGGAAGGAAAAGAAACTAACCAGGATTTTCTTAGTAGCGGCGAGCGAAAAGAAAACAGTTCAGCACTAAGCCATTTTGTCTTTATGGCAAATATGGGATGCAGTGTATGGAACATCTATAATCTAGTATGAGAAATTAATGATTTAAGTCCTTCTTAAATGAGGCCATTTACCCATAGAGGGTGCCAGGCCCGTATAACGTTAATGATTACTAGAAGGTGTTTCCAAAGAGTCGTGTTGCTTGATAGTGCAGCACTAAGTGGGTGGTAAACTCCATCTAAAACTAAATATAACCATGAGACCGATAGTAAACAAGTACCGTGAGGGAAAGTTGAAAAGAACTCTGAATAGAGAGTTAAATAGTACGTGAAACTGCTTAGAGGTTAAGCCCGATGAACCTGAATATCCGTTATGGAAAATTCATCACTAATAAAGTTATATTCTTTAATATAATAGAAATGGTGTGCAATTTTTCCATATAAGGACATTGTAATCTGTTAATGTATTAAATATTTATCATAAGATCTTTTACTTAAGTTTATCCAAATTAGTTATTTTCGGATTTCTAACATAAGATAAATGTATTAGATTTGATAAATCATTGACAGATTTAATTATATATAGTGCTTAAATTTTACGGAATTTTACAATGGTAGGTAAATCTATTGATTTATTTATTTTATTGTATGCACTTATATGATTAACAATGCGATAGATTCAGGATACCTTCGGGACCCGTCTTGAAACACGGACCAAGGAGTCTAACATATGTGCAAGTCATTGGGTATTTTTAATAAAACCCAATGGCATAATTAACTTAACTGTTTTAATGGGATTAGTTTATGTTTTATTATGAAATATAAATTCAATCCCGGGGCGTTCTATACAGTTATGCATAATAGTATTTATATTATTTATGCCTCTAACTAGAGCGTACCTTGAGCATATATGCTGTGACCCGAAAGATGGTGAACTATACTTGATCAGGTTGAAGTCAGGGGAAACCCTGATGGAAGACCGAAACAGTTCTGACGTGCAAATCGATTGTCAGAATTGAGTATAGGGGCGAAAGACCAATCGAACCATCTAGTAGCTGGTTCCCTCCGAAGTTTCCCTCAGGATAGCTGGTGCAATTAAAAATTATTTAAAATAATCTTATCTGGTAAAGCGAATGATTAGAGGCATTAGGGTCGAAACGACCTTAACCTATTCTCAAACTTTAAATGGGTAAGAACCTAACCTTTCTTGATATGAAGGTTTAGGTTGTGATATATTGTGCCCAGTGGGCCACTTTTGGTAAGCAGAACTGGCGCTGTGGGATGAACCAAACGTAATGTTACGGTGCCCAAATTAACAACTCATGCAGATACCATGAAAGGCGTTGGTTGCTTAAAACAGCAGGACGGTGGACATGGAAGTCGTAATCCGCTAAGGAGTGTGTAACAACTCACCTGCCGAAGCAACTAGCCCTTAAAATGGATGGCGCTTAAGTTGTATACCTATACATTACCGCTAAAGTAGATGATTTATATTTAATTTCGATTGAATATAAATTTTGAAACTTTAGTGAGTAGGAGGGTACAATGGTGTGCTTAGAAGTGTTTGGCGTAAGCCTGCATGGAGCCGCTATTGGTACAGATCTTGGTGGTAGTAGCAAATAATCGAATGAGACCTTGGAGGACTGAAGTGGAGAAGGGTTTCGTGTGAACAGTGGTTGATCACGAGTTAGTCGGTCCTAAGTTTAAGGCGAAAGCCGAAAATTTTCAAGTTAAAAAAATATAATTATATATCTCATTGTATATAAAGAAATTTTAACACTTGATTATTTTTGAACGAAAGGGAATACGGTTCCAATTCCGTAACCTGTTGGGTATACGTTTGTTATTAAAAATGGGCATTTCGCTCATCCTGGCAACAGGAACGACCATAAAGAAGCCGTCGAGAGATATCGAAAGAGTTTTCTTTTCTGTTTTATAGTCGTACTACCATGGAAGTCTTTCGAAGAGAGATATGGTAGATGGACTAGAAGAGCATGACATTTACTGTTGTGTCGATATTTTCTCTTCGGACCTTGAAAATTTATGGTGGGGTCACGCAAACTTCTCAACAGGCCGTACCGATATCCGCAGCTGGTCTCCAAGGTGAAGAGTCTCTAGTCGATAGAATAATGTAGGTAAGGGAAGTCGGCAAATTAGATCCGTAACTTCGGGATAAGGATTGGCTCTGAAGATTGAGATAGTCGGGCTTGAATTGGAAGCAATAACATGGTTTATGTACTCGTTCTGGGTAAATAGAGATCTTCGGATTTTGTTCCCCGGATAGTAGTTTACGTAACCAATTGTGGAATTTTCTTGCTAAAAGTCTTAAGATTTATCGTAAGATATATTTTTTTGATTTATAACGACTATCAATTAACAATCAATTCAGAACTGGCACGGACTTGGGGAATCCGACTGTCTAATTAAAACAAAGCATTGTGATGGCCCTAACGGGTGTTGACACAATGTGATTTCTGCCCAGTGCTCTGAATGTCAAAGTGAAGAAATTCAAGTAAGCGCGGGTAAACGGCGGGAGTAACTATGACTCTCTTAAGGTAGCCAAATGCCTCGTCATCTAATTAGTGACGCGCATGAATGGATTAACGAGATTCCTTCTGTCCCTATCTACTCAGTTGTATTTCAACATCGATCGTGTGCGGACGTGTTTTTCCGGAGTACGTACGAATATTTTTCGAGTTTGAAATTGTGTATCGAAGTGATTAGCAACGGGCGTTTTTTCGGGTTGCACTTTTCAGTGCGAACTTTTTAAATCATTAAAGATCGATTAAGTGTAAAATTTTGTGTTCGGAGCTGTGCAGAATTTGAACTAAATTGGTCTCGTGCGATTTATTACAGTTTAAAGTGCTTGAGATATTGTGTTAATTACTGTTTAATTAGTGTTTAAAGAGCAGATATTGCCACAATTTGTGTTGCGGATTTTGTGCCGTAGTTTTATTACGGTAAAAAGAGGAGGAATTCCCAAAAATTGTTGTATTACCGTGCTTAATTACTTTTTAATTACTCTAAGTGTTAAGTGTTAAGTGTTGCCAGCTTGGGTAGGAGATATGCCTCCTATCAAAAAGAAAGCAGGAGCAGACATAAGGGAAAAGCTGAAAAAGCTTGTGGAGAAAGGGATTGTTCACCAAGAAGACTCGGGCATGGAGACAGTTATAGCCCCAACAAAAAAGAGGACCTGCGAGGCCGTAAGCCCGAACAGGGTGAAAAGAAAGAAATCGGTGAGTGATTTGAGAACAAAAAATGTTATTTCAGATGTTATTTCAGGTTCGGGTTTTCTTTCGGAATTGAACGAGAAAGCCTTCCTGGACGCCAGAGGTACAAATATTTTGTACCTAAATCGGCAGCTAGGCGATTTGGCTAGGGGGCTTTCCGAGATAATTTTCGAAAAGGGGGAAGTTGACCCTGTCCTTGCGAACAGGGTAAATAGTTCGTGTAAGGCCTACGAAGGCATAATTTGGCTGCTTGTTGGGGAAAACGAGCGGCTAAAAGGTTGCCTGGATGCATATAAGCACACCCCAGAGGTAGTGCGTCCGCAGACCTCAGCTGCCAAAGAGAAGGCGTTTAGCTTCGCTCAAGTGGCAGCAGGAGCGATTAAAGCCTCTGCCGCTACGGCAAAGGCTCCTGCTCCTGCCACCTCAGCAAAGGTTCCTGCTACTGCCGCCCCAGAAAAGGTTCCAAGTACATCGGGAAAGGTCCCTGCACCTATTCCGACGCCAGCTCTTACGTGGTCCGTGGTCGTGCGGAGTAAGAAGTCCGGTGCGTCGGCAAAAGAGGTCGAGGCTGAAGTCCTCAAAAAGGTCGCCCCATCCTTGGGAGTCAGGGTGGATAGCGTAAGGACGCTTAAAAACGGGAGCGTCGTTATCCGCACTCCAACCGCGTTGGAGAGGGGCAAAATTGCGGGCAACCCCAATTTCAGGGAGGCAGGGCTAGAGGTTTCAATCCCTCAAAAACCTGGCCCAAGGGTGGTAATAAAGGGCGTGACTACGTCCATCACCCCGGTGGAGTTCATGAACCAGCTTCATGAACTAAACTTCAAAGAGAAGTACACCCTCGAGAAATTTAAAACCGAGGTGAAAATGGTAACCCGAGCATGGAGTACCAAAGAAGGAGGCAGCGTTAACGTTGTGCTGGAGAGTCTTGGCTCAGCGGAAGCACTTAAAGCACTCCTCGATAGTGGGCGCTGCTACATTGGGTGGTACTCCTTTCCTGTAAAGGAGTACAAAACCATTGTTGGCTGCTTCCGATGCCTCGGTCTTGACCATGGCATTGCCGATTGTAAGACCCAGGAGGTATGTCGCCGTTGCGGCGAAGAAGGACACCATTCAAAAGGGTGCTCAAAACCGGCCAAATGCCGGAACTGCTCGATTAAGGGACGAGCAGCCAACCATCGGATGGTGTCGGCTGAATGTCCGCTTTATGCGGCTGCTCTTGCCCGGTTGAATGCCAGAAATTAATATGGTATTCAACTTCGTGCAATTGAACTGCCAGGGCGCTTTCTCCATTATGGTAGACCTGGGAGCTCGAATGTGCGAGACGGACTGCAGCGTTGCTCTGGTTCAGGAGCCCTATGCTTCGAGGGGAGTAATTAGGGGTCTACCCGCTTCCATGCGGGTCTTCCCTGACACCAGATGCAGAGCTGCAGTGATTGTAAGGGACGCAAACCTTACATGCATCCTTCAAGATGCAGATGAACGTGGCGTATGTGTTGGAGTAGAAGGCGTTTTTGGCAAAATATACTTTGCCAGCGTCTACTGCAAGTACGGTGAGGAAATCGAGCCATACATCCAATATATGGAGGAAGTGCGTTTGCTAGTCGGGAGCGACCCCCTCATCCTCGGCGTTGACGCTAATGCGATTTCCCTTTTGTGGCATAGTAAGATGTCCAGTAACTCGTCTGGATATCCAAGCTATCCACGGGGTGAAGCGCTTAGTGAATGGGCTATATCATCTGATATGCACCCTCTCAATCGACCGAGTGAGTTGTACACTTTCGATACGCATGGTCGAAAGAGCGACATTGACGTCACATTCACGAACGAATCCGCACTTAGGGCGTTCTCTTTTCTATGGAAAATCTCCAGAAGCATAAGTGACCACAGCTGGATACAAGTTGAGGTCACCTATGAAGATACTGTTAGGGCGCCTAGGTTAGAAAGGAGATGGTGCACTCGGAATGCTGACTGGAATGTGTACGGTTCCCATATACTTGCAGAGGTATCCTCGATGCCCCTTCGGGTGTATGGAAGCCTGAACATTGATCAGCAGATCGAGCACATCAATGAGTGTGTGTGGCGTGTCAACGACGATCTCTTTGAGAGGAGCCGTAAGGTTAATCTCAAAAGAGTGAAGTGGTGGACACGCAGTCTGAATGCGAAGCGGCGGGAAGCCCGAAAACTAAGGAAGAAATTCCAAAGGGCTCGGGCTACCAATGCTGAAAACTTGACTCAGTTGGGCTCTGCCTTCCGGCGATGTCTCGCTGAGTACAAGAGAATGATTGTCCAAGTCAAGGAAGATGATTGGAGAAGATTCGCGGATTCGAATAGGGACAATCCTTGGGGAAGGCTCTACAAAATATGTAGAGCTAACAACAAATCACCAGAGGTTGGACGAATATGTGTGGGTGATACTACACATAGGGAGTGGAGGGACTGCATAGGTGCCTTACTCAATGCATTCTTCCCTAGAGATGACCGAGCTGAGGCCCCTCTGCCTACAGAATCAGTAGCCAACTCAGAATTGCGAACCGAGGAGGTGGAACACGCTGTTTCACTTCTCCGTTCAAAGAGGTCTCCTGGACTAGACGGAATGACTGGCGAAATGGTGAAAGCCATTTGGAAAGTCGTTCCAGATTATCTAGGCTGCACTTTCAGCAGATGCATTGAGGCGAATCACTTTCCGTTGGGTTGGAAGGAGGCAAAGGTGGTCGTTCTACTGAAGTCTCCTGATAGGATTAGGTCAAACCCTGGATCCTATCGGGGCATCAGCCTGCTTCCGGTACTTGGAAAAGTACTGGAAAGGGTTATGGTGGAAAGACTTTTGGAGAATATGACCGAACCAATGTCTCCTTTCCAATTCGGATTCAAAAAAGGCATGTCTATTGAGGACGCTTGGGCATATGTCAAAGACTGTGTCCAGGAAAGTAGGGAAAACTATGTCTTAGGCATCTTTATAGACTTTAAAGGTGCTTTTGACAACTTAAGCTGGGGAAGTGTGTTCCGTAGATTGCAGGATGTGGGATGCCGGGAAATTGAGCTTTGGAAAAGCTACTTTTCTGGCAGAAGCGCATGTGCAATGAATGCAGGTGTAAATGACAGTGTGCGTGTGAGTGTGGAGCGTGGATGTCCTCAGGGCTCTATCTGTG
>CAWYQB010000550.1:7500-10000 GCA_963966105.1 Volucella zonaria | reverse complement strand
AGTGAAATGCATTTGAAATAGAAACTTCTCAATGAAACTGAGGTGTATGTGAAAAATTTTTTTTCTTGAAAATTTCGAAAATTTTTCTAAGTCCCAAAAATGAAAAATCAACTGAAAAATTGAATTTTCATAATAAATAAAGAAAAGTTGAAAGAAAAATGAAAAATCAACTGAAAAATTAAATTTTCATAATAAATAAAGAAAAGTTGAAAGAAAAATTTCGATATTTTTTTCAAAGTCAGAAATAGTCAGAAATAGTCAGAAATATAAAAAAATCAATTGGAAAAAATATAGTCCCGCTAGAATGCCATTTGCTGTTTGTGTGTTTAAAAGGTATATTATGAGAAGTGTAAAAATGAACAATTCCATAGAAGGTCAGATTATATGAGAAAAAAAATCGAAAATTTTTCTAAGTCCCAAAAATGAAAAATCAACTGAAAAATTTAATTTTCATAATAAATAAAGAAAAGTTGAAAGAAAAATGAAAAATCAACTGAAAAATTAAATTTTCATAATAAATAAAGAAAAGTTGAAAGAAAAATTTCGATATTTTTTTCAAAGTCAGAAATATAAAAAAATCAATTTTTTTGATTTTTAAGTGAAATGCATTTGAAATAGAAACTTCTCAATGAAACTGAGGTGTATGTGAAAAATTTTTTTTCTTGAAAATTTCGAAAATTTTTCTAAGTCCCAAAAATGAAAAATCAACTGAAAAATTTAATTTTCATAATAAATAAAGAAAAGTTGAAAGAAAAATGAAAAATCAACTGAAAAATTAAATTTTCATAATAAATAAAGAAAAGTTGAAAGAAAAATTTCGATATTTTTTTCAAAGTCAGAAATAGTCAGAAATAGTCAGAAATATAAAAAAATCAATTGGAAAAAATATAGTCCCGCTAGAATGCCATTTGCTGTTTGTGTGTTTAAAAGGTATATTATGAGAAGTGTAAAAATGAACAATTCCATAGAAGGTCAGATTATATGAGAAAAAAAATCGAAAATTTTTCTAAGTCCCAAAAATGAAAAATCAACTGAAAAATTTAATTTTCATAATAAATAAAGAAAAGTTGAAAGAAAAATGAAAAATCAACTGAAAAATTAAATTTTCATAATAAATAAAGAAAAGTTGAAAGAAAAATTTCGATATTTTTTTCAAAGTCAGAAATAGTCAGAAATAGTCAGAAATATAAAAAAATCAATTGGAAAAAATATATATATGATTTTTAAGTGGAATTCATTTGAAATAGAGACTTCTCATTGAAACTGAGGGGTATATGAATTTTTTCTAAGTCCCGCTAGAATACTATTTGCTGATTGTGTGTTTAAAAGGTATTTTGTGAAATGTGTAATATTTACACTTTCACAAACTGGGGAGGAAACCTAGTTTCCTCTTTTTCATGGTATATTTAATATATTGTGAAATTACATTTTTGGTACGTCACGGCTATAAAAAAAATATTAAGTTATTTTTTTTGTGACTTGAAATCTATTTTATAGATTTCGTTCTAAGAAATGGGTACTGTTTAACTTTTATAATATTTTAAAAAAAATCAAATTTATATGCCAACAAGAATTATTAATTCTTTATTAAAAATAAATTTATATATTTAAATGATATATAAATAATGCTTTGAAATAAATTGGTACGTGAAAAATTATTATTTTGAAAACAATCATTGATAATGTTTTTATGAAAGGTTTACTTTTAAAATTACAATACAACTAAGTTCTGTATGCTCTTAGTTGGTAATAAAAAGTACAATATACCTTTGTTATAACTACATTAAGAAGTCCACTATTTTTTTATGTTAAATCTTATTCTATAGGGCAATAAATTTATATTATATTTATTGTCTTTCACCGTCCGGGGAGAAATCCTCATAAGTGTCATAAATAATAAGTCAGACATAATTGTAAAATGGAATGGATAATTAATGATGTGTTTCAAATGAAAGTTTCAAATAAATAATATAACATTATTCTGGTTGATCCTGCCAGTAGTTATATGCTTGTCTCAAAGATTAAGCCATGCATGTCTAAGTACACACGAATTAAAAGTGAAACCGCAAAAGGCTCATTATATCAGTTATGGTTCATTAGATCGTTAACAGTTACTTGGATAACTGTGGTAATTCTAGAGCTAATACATGCAATATAAACACGGACCTTTTGGAACGTGTGCTTTTATTAGGCTAAAACCAAGCGATTTTTTCGGAAATCGTTATTATGGTTGAACTCTAGATAATTTGCCGATCGTATGGTCTTGTACCGACGACAGATCTTTCAAATGTCTGCCCTATCAACTATTGATGGTAGTATCTAGGACTACCATGGTTGCAACGGGTAACGGGGAATCAGGGTTCGATTCCGGAGAGGGAGCCTGAGAAACGGCTACCACATCTAAGGAAGGCAGCAGGCGCGTAAATTACCCACTCCCAGTTCGGGGAGGTAGTGACGAAAAATAACAATACAGGACTCATATCCGAGGCCCTGTAATTGG
>CAWYQB010000550.1:0-5000 GCA_963966105.1 Volucella zonaria | reverse complement strand
TATTTTATTAAATTCATAATATTAATTTATAATATATACCTCAAAATAATGGAATCTTAGTATTCTATATTATCTATTTGTGAAGGAATGTCTAGTATAAAATATTTATTTAAACTAATATAGAAATATGCATTAATATGTTAATTAAATATTTCTACTGTGACAAGAGAAACTAAAATTAAAAAAAAAAAAAAAACCATAAACCAAAGTCGAAAATAATAATATAAATTATAATAGAATTGCCTCACACTTGATAATATATATAGAAAAGATTTACTTATTAAACTGATGAGTATATAAAATAATTTTTATTTATTTGTGTTAAACAACCTCAACTCATATGAGAAAACTCCCCGAATTTAAGCATATTAATGAGGGAAGGAAAAGAAACTAACCAGGATTTTCTTAGTAGCGGCGAGCGAAAAGAAAACAGTTCAGCACTAAGCCATTTTGTCTTTATGGCAAATATGGGATGCAGTGTATGGAACATCTATAATCTAGTATGAGAAATTAATGATTTAAGTCCTTCTTAAATGAGGCCATTTACCCATAGAGGGTGCCAGGCCCGTATAACGTTAATGATTACTAGAAGGTGTTTCCAAAGAGTCGTGTTGCTTGATAGTGCAGCACTAAGTGGGTGGTAAACTCCATCTAAAACTAAATATAACCATGAGACCGATAGTAAACAAGTACCGTGAGGGAAAGTTGAAAAGAACTCTGAATAGAGAGTTAAATAGTACGTGAAACTGCTTAGAGGTTAAGCCCGATGAACCTGAATATCCGTTATGGAAAATTCATCACTAATAAAGTTATATTCTTTAATATAATAGAAATGGTGTGCAATTTTTCCATATAAGGACATTGTAATCTGTTAATGTATTAAATATTTATCATAAGATCTTTTACTTAAGTTTATCCAAATTAGTTATTTTCGGATTTCTAACATAAGATAAATGTATTAGATTTGATAAATCATTGACAGATTTAATTATATATAGTGCTTAAATTTTACGGAATTTTACAATGGTAGGTAAATCTATTGATTTATTTATTTTATTGTATGCACTTATATGATTAACAATGCGATAGATTCAGGATACCTTCGGGACCCGTCTTGAAACACGGACCAAGGAGTCTAACATATGTGCAAGTCATTGGGTATTTTTAATAAAACCCAATGGCATAATTAACTTAACTGTTTTAATGGGATTAGTTTATGTTTTATTATGAAATATAAATTCAATCCCGGGGCGTTCTATACAGTTATGCATAATAGTATTTATATTATTTATGCCTCTAACTAGAGCGTACCTTGAGCATATATGCTGTGACCCGAAAGATGGTGAACTATACTTGATCAGGTTGAAGTCAGGGGAAACCCTGATGGAAGACCGAAACAGTTCTGACGTGCAAATCGATTGTCAGAATTGAGTATAGGGGCGAAAGACCAATCGAACCATCTAGTAGCTGGTTCCCTCCGAAGTTTCCCTCAGGATAGCTGGTGCAATTAAAAATTATTTAAAATAATCTTATCTGGTAAAGCGAATGATTAGAGGCATTAGGGTCGAAACGACCTTAACCTATTCTCAAACTTTAAATGGGTAAGAACCTAACCTTTCTTGATATGAAGGTTTAGGTTGTGATATATTGTGCCCAGTGGGCCACTTTTGGTAAGCAGAACTGGCGCTGTGGGATGAACCAAACGTAATGTTACGGTGCCCAAATTAACAACTCATGCAGATACCATGAAAGGCGTTGGTTGCTTAAAACAGCAGGACGGTGGACATGGAAGTCGTAATCCGCTAAGGAGTGTGTAACAACTCACCTGCCGAAGCAACTAGCCCTTAAAATGGATGGCGCTTAAGTTGTATACCTATACATTACCGCTAAAGTAGATGATTTATATTTAATTTCGATTGAATATAAATTTTGAAACTTTAGTGAGTAGGAGGGTACAATGGTGTGCTTAGAAGTGTTTGGCGTAAGCCTGCATGGAGCCGCTATTGGTACAGATCTTGGTGGTAGTAGCAAATAATCGAATGAGACCTTGGAGGACTGAAGTGGAGAAGGGTTTCGTGTGAACAGTGGTTGATCACGAGTTAGTCGGTCCTAAGTTTAAGGCGAAAGCCGAAAATTTTCAAGTTAAAAAAATATAATTATATATCTCATTGTATATAAAGAAATTTTAACACTTGATTATTTTTGAACGAAAGGGAATACGGTTCCAATTCCGTAACCTGTTGGGTATACGTTTGTTATTAAAAATGGGCATTTCGCTCATCCTGGCAACAGGAACGACCATAAAGAAGCCGTCGAGAGATATCGAAAGAGTTTTCTTTTCTGTTTTATAGTCGTACTACCATGGAAGTCTTTCGAAGAGAGATATGGTAGATGGACTAGAAGAGCATGACATTTACTGTTGTGTCGATATTTTCTCTTCGGACCTTGAAAATTTATGGTGGGGTCACGCAAACTTCTCAACAGGCCGTACCGATATCCGCAGCTGGTCTCCAAGGTGAAGAGTCTCTAGTCGATAGAATAATGTAGGTAAGGGAAGTCGGCAAATTAGATCCGTAACTTCGGGATAAGGATTGGCTCTGAAGATTGAGATAGTCGGGCTTGAATTGGAAGCAATAACATGGTTTATGTACTCGTTCTGGGTAAATAGAGATCTTCGGATTTTGTTCCCCGGATAGTAGTTTACGTAACCAATTGTGGAATTTTCTTGCTAAAAGTCTTAAGATTTATCGTAAGATATATTTTTTTGATTTATAACGACTATCAATTAACAATCAATTCAGAACTGGCACGGACTTGGGGAATCCGACTGTCTAATTAAAACAAAGCATTGTGATGGCCCTAACGGGTGTTGACACAATGTGATTTCTGCCCAGTGCTCTGAATGTCAAAGTGAAGAAATTCAAGTAAGCGCGGGTAAACGGCGGGAGTAACTATGACTCTCTTAAGGTAGCCAAATGCCTCGTCATCTAATTAGTGACGCGCATGAATGGATTAACGAGATTCCTTCTGTCCCTATCTACTCTGAGTTGTATTTCAACAGCGGAAGAATACGGACGTGTTTTCGGTGATCGTTTTCGTTGCCGTGGTGTGTTTCGGTATTTTCTATATTTGCGGCTTCATAACGAGTTCTTAATTACTTTTAATTGCGGGATTTGCGGTCGTGGTTATTGCGGTTCGAAACGAACACATAATTAGTGTAACCGCAATTACGTGTAATTAGTGTTGTTAAGTTCAATTGTGTCAATTAAGTGGCTGCACTTTTCAGTGCGATCAGCTTAATTAGTGTGCTAGTTGGTTTTTACCAACTGAAAGGAGGAAAAAAAAAAAAAAATAAAAAATTTCCCAAAAAGAACAAAGTGTATTAGTGTATTGGTGCTTTTCTTATTTTGGTTTTGATTAATTAATTTATATTATAATTTTAATACATCAAAAAGTGAAAAAAAAAGTGAGTGAAGTGGTGATGGAAGCTGAAATGGAGGCGACGAAGAGGAAGAGGGCTGCGAAGAAATGCGCCCAAGAGACCTGTGAGGAGAGTTGTAAAGAAAGCAACGCCGAGGACTTCGTTGGCTTTAAGGAGGTCAAAAAGAAGAGGAAGAAAAAAGCCAGGAAGAGCGACGAAGAGAGAGAGGAAGCGAGCGAGATCATGAAGGAAAAATTGGTAAGACCCTTTACAAATATTAACAATATTAATACTAGTGGAAAAACACATAGGGAGGTTAAAAGTATAGATATTGGGGACGTAAGTCTGCTTACACGGACTTTGTCGGCTATTTCGAATGAAATAGTCGATGTTGTTTTCAGTAAAATCGTTGACCCCGAATTGGCAAGAGAAGTTAGGACAGCCGCTTCGCAATACGATAGCATCGTATGGCAACTGGTGGCCCAAAATGAGTACCTTAGGGGCTCAAATGAAGCCCTAAAGGCATCAAAGGCGGTTAACCAGGTGGTGGCGACTCAGAGCGGTGCTTGCCCCAAGCAGGTTACCACAAAAGCCTATACGGCTGCCAATATCCCAAGCTATGCCCAAGTAGCGAGGAAAATAAAAACTCCTGCGCAAAACGCGCAAAACGCGCAAAACGCGCAAAACGCTGCTACACCAGTCGCATCGTCGGTGTCCAAGCACGCAATCAAGGTACCCCCGCCCACTTATGCTGTCGTGCTAAACAGCACTAATGAAGGCGCTTCCTCGAAGGAAGTTGTATCCTCTCTGAGGAAGGCTGGGCCATTGGGAGTGAGGGTTGAAAAGGTGGTGGAGCTTAAAAATGGAAGCGTTCTGTTAAGAATGCCGTCCTCCATTGAGAGGGAAAAGCTCCTGCAGAGTGGAAATTTCAAGGCCGTAGGCCTTAAAGCTGCGGTACCACAGAAACCCGGTGACAGGGTGGTGGTACAAGGTGTCAACACCGACATCAGTCCGGAGGAGTTTCTGACGGATCTGCACCGCCTGAACTACTCCGAAAAGGGTGCCTTCAAGCTGGTCTCACGACCATGGACGGTGGCGGTAGGCGGTACCACAAATGTGCTACTTGAAGGCACCAGTGAGGCCGTAAAGGCTCTAATTAAATCTGGGAGATGCTATGTTGGGCTAAGTTCATTCCCGGTAAGGGAATACAAGGCCCGACTGGGGTGCTACAGATGTTATGGCCTAGGCCATAGCGTAGCGGACTGCCCATTTAAGGCAGATCTCTGTCGCCGTTGTGGGCAAGAGGGCCATAGAGCCATCTCCTGTAAGGAGGCCATGCAGTGTAGGAACTGCAAAACTAGGGGACGGCCAGCCGTGCACCTCATGGGGACAGTTGATTGTCCTCTGCATGAAGCGGCAATACTCAGAGCGAACTCTAGATACTAATGAGGATCGCGCAACAGAATTGTCAGGGCGCTTTTTCGGTAGGGGTTGATTTAGGAGCTCAGATGGTTAGGCAGGGCTGCAGCATTGCCCTGGTTCAGGAGCCCTACACATCCAATGGATGTGTTAGGGGTTT
>CAWYQB010000549.1:717500-719519 GCA_963966105.1 Volucella zonaria | reverse complement strand
CCAGTAAGTGTGAGTCATTAACTCGTATTGATTACGTCCCTGCCCTTTGTACACACCGCCCGTCGCTACTACCGATTGAATTATTTAGTGAGGTCTCCGGACGTGATCACTGTGACGCTCACGTGTTACGGTTGTTTCGCAGAAGTTGACCGAACTTGATTATTTAGAGGAAGTAAAAGTCGTAACAAGGTTTCCGTAGGTGAACCTGCGGAAGGATCATTAACGTGTTCCTTCTACAAAAATATTAAAAATTAAAGCATTTATCCAAAGATTATTATTTGAAGGCATCTTACTTACTCTTAAAAATAAATACATAGAAAATTTATATTTAAATTAAAATATATAATAAATATCAATTGTACATACTAAGAACGAAATTAATATATAAGAGGCAAAAGAAAAACACAAAAACATAAAGATACAAAGATACAAACGAAATAAATTATATAGAAAGTGAAACATATAAAATATTCAATTATAATATTAATGAATAAAATACAAATACCCAATTATAAGTGTACAAGATATTATATTAATATATATTTATTTTTTATATAAATACATATATGTATAAGTAAGAGTTATGTAAGAACTTAATGTCACATGTTGTACTTATTTTTTCTATATAGAAAATTAAGTTACGATTCCTTATGGAATTGGACATTCGCAACAATAGGCATTAGGTTAAAAAAGAAACATTTCATTAATTATTATATTATTAATTTAATAAATTTTAAATTATAAAAATGATGGTAATAATAATAATAATAATAATGATGATGAAATGAAAGGAAATAATATAAAAATAATAAATAAAGGCAAATTGAATGACAACAATAAAAGAGAAATGTTTTGCAATATATTGTTTAATTAAAAAAATTTTATTAAATAATGGTTTATTGTTTGCTTATTTAATTATACCTTTAATAATTATTATTATTCCTTTAATATTATATGACTTATTCTAAACAAAATTTTAAATACTCTAAGCGGTGGATCACTTGGCTCATGGGTCGATGAAGAACGCAGCAAACTGTGCGTCATCGTGTGAACTGCAGGACACATGAACATCGACATTTTGAACGCATATCGCAGTCCATGCTGTTATGTACTTTAATTAATTTTGAAGTGCTGCTTGGACTACATATGGTTGAGGGTTGTGAGACTATTCTAAATAAGTTGCTTGTATATGAAAAAGAAGAAATTTATATTACTTTTTGGAAATATACTTAAGCACATGTTATATTATTGGATTTATTTTATTAAATTCATAATATTAATTTATAATATATACCTCAAAATAATGGAATCTTAGTATTCTATATTATCTATTTGTGAAGGAATGTCTAGTATAAAATATTTATTTAAACTAATATAGAAATATGCATTAATATGTTAATTAAATATTTCTACTGTGACAAGAGAAACTAAAATTAAAAAAAAAAAAAAAACCATAAACCAAAGTCGAAAATAATAATATAAATTATAATAGAATTGCCTCACACTTGATAATATATATAGAAAAGATTTACTTATTAAACTGATGAGCATATAAAATAATTTTTATTTATTTGTGTTAAACAACCTCAACTCATATGAGAAAACTCCCCGAATTTAAGCATATTAATGAGGGAAGGAAAAGAAACTAACCAGGATTTTCTTAGTAGCGGCGAGCGAAAAGAAAACAGTTCAGCACTAAGCCATTTTGTCTTTATGGCAAATATGGGATGCAGTGTATGGAACATCTATAATCTAGTATGAGAAATTAATGATTTAAGTCCTTCTTAAATGAGGCCATTTACCCATAGAGGGTGCCAGGCCCGTATAACGTTAATGATTACTAGAAGGTGTTTCCAAAGAGTCGTGTTGCTTGATAGTGCAGCACTAAGTGGGTGGTAAACTCCATCTAAAACTAAATATAACCATGAGACCGATAGTAAACAAGTACCGTGAGGGAAAGTTGAAAAGAACTCTGAATAGAGAGTTAAATAGTACGTGAAACTGCTTAGAGGTTAAGCC
>CAWYQB010000549.1:702500-707500 GCA_963966105.1 Volucella zonaria | reverse complement strand
GAAACTGCTTAGAGGTTAAGCCCGATGAACCTGAATATCCGTTATGGAAAATTCATCACTAATAAAGTTATATTCTTTAATATAATAGAAATGGTGTGCAATTTTTCCATATAAGGACATTGTAATCTGTTAATGTATTAAATATTTATCATAAGATCTTTTACTTAAGTTTATCCAAATTAGTTATTTTCGGATTTCTAACATAAGATAAATGTATTAGATTTGATAAATCATTGACAGATTTAATTATATATAGTGCTTAAATTTTACGGAATTTTACAATGGTAGGTAAATCTATTGATTTATTTATTTTATTGTATGCACTTATATGATTAACAATGCGATAGATTCAGGATACCTTCGGGACCCGTCTTGAAACACGGACCAAGGAGTCTAACATATGTGCAAGTCATTGGGTATTTTTAATAAAACCCAATGGCATAATTAACTTAACTGTTTTAATGGGATTAGTTTATGTTTTATTATGAAATATAAATTCAATCCCGGGGCGTTCTATACAGTTATGCATAATAGTATTTATATTATTTATGCCTCTAACTAGAGCGTACCTTGAGCATATATGCTGTGACCCGAAAGATGGTGAACTATACTTGATCAGGTTGAAGTCAGGGGAAACCCTGATGGAAGACCGAAACAGTTCTGACGTGCAAATCGATTGTCAGAATTGAGTATAGGGGCGAAAGACCAATCGAACCATCTAGTAGCTGGTTCCCTCCGAAGTTTCCCTCAGGATAGCTGGTGCAATTAAAAATTATTTAAAATAATCTTATCTGGTAAAGCGAATGATTAGAGGCATTAGGGTCGAAACGACCTTAACCTATTCTCAAACTTTAAATGGGTAAGAACCTAACCTTTCTTGATATGAAGGTTTAGGTTGTGATATATTGTGCCCAGTGGGCCACTTTTGGTAAGCAGAACTGGCGCTGTGGGATGAACCAAACGTAATGTTACGGTGCCCAAATTAACAACTCATGCAGATACCATGAAAGGCGTTGGTTGCTTAAAACAGCAGGACGGTGGACATGGAAGTCGTAATCCGCTAAGGAGTGTGTAACAACTCACCTGCCGAAGCAACTAGCCCTTAAAATGGATGGCGCTTAAGTTGTATACCTATACATTACCGCTAAAGTAGATGATTTATATTTAATTTCGATTGAATATAAATTTTGAAACTTTAGTGAGTAGGAGGGTACAATGGTGTGCTTAGAAGTGTTTGGCGTAAGCCTGCATGGAGCCGCTATTGGTACAGATCTTGGTGGTAGTAGCAAATAATCGAATGAGACCTTGGAGGACTGAAGTGGAGAAGGGTTTCGTGTGAACAGTGGTTGATCACGAGTTAGTCGGTCCTAAGTTTAAGGCGAAAGCCGAAAATTTTCAAGTTAAAAAAATATAATTATATATCTCATTGTATATAAAGAAATTTTAACACTTGATTATTTTTGAACGAAAGGGAATACGGTTCCAATTCCGTAACCTGTTGGGTATACGTTTGTTATTAAAAATGGGCATTTCGCTCATCCTGGCAACAGGAACGACCATAAAGAAGCCGTCGAGAGATATCGAAAGAGTTTTCTTTTCTGTTTTACAGTCGTACTACCATGGAAGTCTTTCGAAGAGAGATATGGTAGATGGACTAGAAGAGCATGACATTTACTGTTGTGTCGATATTTTCTCTTCGGACCTTGAAAATTTATGGTGGGGTCACGCAAACTTCTCAACAGGCCGTACCGATATCCGCAGCTGGTCTCCAAGGTGAAGAGTCTCTAGTCGATAGAATAATGTAGGTAAGGGAAGTCGGCAAATTAGATCCGTAACTTCGGGATAAGGATTGGCTCTGAAGATTGAGATAGTCGGGCTTGAATTGGAAGCAATAACATGGTTTATGTACTCGTTCTGGGTAAATAGAGATCTTCGGATTTTGTTCCCCGGATAGTAGTTTACGTAACCAATTGTGGAATTTTCTTGCTAAAAGTCTTAAGATTTATCGTAAGATATATTTTTTTGATTTATAACGACTATCAATTAACAATCAATTCAGAACTGGCACGGACTTGGGGAATCCGACTGTCTAATTAAAACAAAGCATTGTGATGGCCCTAACGGGTGTTGACACAATGTGATTTCTGCCCAGTGCTCTGAATGTCAAAGTGAAGAAATTCAAGTAAGCGCGGGTAAACGGCGGGAGTAACTATGACTCTCTTAATTATCCTTAAGACTATGCCTGCTTTTCTGGCAATAGTGTAACTTTCAGCGCATTCCATCTGCGCCAGGAAAATTAAGGAGTCACTAGTTGCCGGGTGTCGATGCGAATACATAGCCTCTCGACATCAAGTCATGTAACCACCTTCTAGTGGTGCCGCTGATCAAACCAAATCCTTTCGGAAATGGTGGACTGAGTGTTGCATGGCGCCTGTATCCACCGGGATGCAGGAAAAATGGGTGTGGATCTGGTCTTTAGCTGGATCCGCAACTCCTCGGAGTTCCTAGTAACCCAAGAATGTGCTCTCCTTCACGGAGTTGGACCCGTCTTCCTGGACTAGCGAAGGGAAGTTAAAGCACATCTGGTACCGATTCAACGGGTTACCAGCCCTGAATTCGGTTTCTAAGTTGGTCAATCGAATAATAATATAGCCTCGGATATGCTTATGCTGAACGGACGACCCACTGGTCGCTCCGCCCCAACTAGAATACCCGAGGATGTCAGAACTGAGGACGGGAAATGGGTGTGCCGCCTCCCTGGATGTCGGATGTCTTTCGACACCAAGAGGGGTCGAGGTGTGCACGAGAGGGCTAAACACAAAGCCTGGTCCGACAACATCCAAGCCCGTGACCCAGTTAAAGTCAGGTGGTCTGAAGAGGAGGTCAGAATTATGGCGAAGAAAGAGGCTGAGCTTACCCTTCTGGGCGTTCGCTTTATGAACCAGGAGCTCATCCGAGTGTTTCCCGATAGATCCCTAGAGGGAATCAAGGGTAAAAGGCGGGTAGGCGCCTATAAAGACATGGTTCAGGGTTACTTACAGGGACTCCGCGAACATCCTGAGGAGTCTGCTGGTGAACCAAACTCGGATGAGCAAGGGGGAGCTCAGGAAATCGTAGTGGGAGCTGAAGCTGGTCAGAGCGACATCTCCTGGCGTGGAGAAGTGCTCCGTGCCCTGAGGGCAATGGCGCTTCCCCAATCTGCGGCCAGGCTGACGGCGCTAATTAATCAGCTCGAGGACTTGTCGGTGGATGACATCTGCGATGGTGTACAGCTCTTCCTTGGCGATACGCTCCAATTGGGTGCGAGAAGACAAGGGAGAAATGAGGTATCGGGAACAACTCATGTACACCTGACCAAGAGGCAACAAAGACGCGCCGAATACGCAAAGACCCAAGACCTGTGGCGGAGAAATCCCAACAAGTGTCTACGGTCAATGCTAAGGGACGTCGGAACCTCTGCAGATGTACCTCGAGACCAAGTGTTTGAGTTCTGGGAGCGGACCATGACTCAAAGAAACGATGATTTTCCGGTCTTACATCATACGGAAAAATATGAGGGTTTCGAGGCAATGCTCGCCGTCATAACACCAGACGAAATCAAGCGAGCTAAACTACCGAGAGACACTGCTGCGGGCCCAGATGGGGTTAAAGTATTAGACCTCAAAAGATTGGATCTCTCTGTTTTGATTGCAATCCTAAACCTGTTTCTATGGTGCGGGAGAGTCCCAGAGAGATTCCTTCAGGCGAGGACTATACTGATACCGAAGAAGTCCCAAGTGAGCAGCCCAGGTGACTTCCGGCCAATCACGGTGTCATCGGTAGTTATCCGCCTCTACCACAAGATCCTTGCCACGCGACTACTGAGCATAGCGAAGCTAGATGGAAGACAGCGGGCTTTTCAAACCTGCGACGGCACCAACGACAACATCTTCATACTGGACGTGGTGCTGAAAACGGTCAGGAGGACCTTTAAAGCGTTGCATGTGGCGTCCATGGACATTGCCAAAGCGTTCGACACGGTGACGCACAACGCAATAAAGGAGACCCTCCTCGCTAAAGGTATGCCGCGACATCTAGTCGACTACGTCTCTTTCGTCTACCAAAATTCCAGTACCTACCTAACCTATAACAGCTCCAACTCTAGGACGTTCAAGCCAACTAGAGGGGTCAAGCAAGGAGATCCACTATCACCACTGCTTTTCCTCCTAGTTATTGACGAAGCACTTAAACTCATTCCGGAGGAGATTGGCGTGAGCATCGGGGACGCGAAGGTCAATGCGTCGGCCTTTGCAGATGACCTGATTCTCTTCGCCACAACCAAGCGCGGCCTGCAAAGAAACATCGACATGGTGACGGAGTTTCTATCCAACTGCGGGCTGATTGCTAATCCAGCTAAGTGCTTCTCAATCACCATCGAGAACGTGCCTAGGGAGAAGAAGTCGATCGTGACTACACACAGAACTCCCTTCACGATTCAGGGGCAACCAATCCCACAGCTGACTCGTGAAGATGAGTTTCGATACCTAGGAGTCAGTTTCACGGCTGAAGGTAGAAGTCGAATCGACCCAGTGGCTGCATTAAGGACAGACCTCGACACGCTTTCCAGAGCTGCTCTAAAACCTCAGCAGCGCCTCTTTGGACTGAGAACAATGGTGCTCCCCGGACTGTTCCACCAAGTCGTGTTAGGGGACATCAACATCGGTATACTCAACAAACTGGACAAGATCACCAGGACGGCTGTGAGGAAGTGGTGCTTCCTCAGCAAAGATGTCCCTAACGCCTACATCCACGCGTGTGTCGCGGATGGCGGTATGGGTATAACATCGTTGAGATACCAGGTCCCCTACATGCGTCTTAGACGCCTCATGAACTTGAGGACGTCCGAAGAAGCGCAGGGGAGTACAGCGGGCCAGTTCATCGAGGCAGAAAAGGAGAAGTGTGTCCGACGACTTACAACTGGGGAAGGGATCCTCGACACTAGAGCAAAGCTGCGGAAATTC
>CAWYQB010000549.1:677500-682500 GCA_963966105.1 Volucella zonaria | reverse complement strand
TCATTGACAGATTTAATTATATATAGTGCTTAAATTTTACGGAATTTTACAATGGTAGGTAAATCTATTGATTTATTTATTTTATTGTATGCACTTATATGATTAACAATGCGATAGATTCAGGATACCTTCGGGACCCGTCTTGAAACACGGACCAAGGAGTCTAACATATGTGCAAGTCATTGGGTATTTTTAATAAAACCCAATGGCATAATTAACTTAACTGTTTTAATGGGATTAGTTTATGTTTTATTATGAAATATAAATTCAATCCCGGGGCGTTCTATACAGTTATGCATAATAGTATTTATATTATTTATGCCTCTAACTAGAGCGTACCTTGAGCATATATGCTGTGACCCGAAAGATGGTGAACTATACTTGATCAGGTTGAAGTCAGGGGAAACCCTGATGGAAGACCGAAACAGTTCTGACGTGCAAATCGATTGTCAGAATTGAGTATAGGGGCGAAAGACCAATCGAACCATCTAGTAGCTGGTTCCCTCCGAAGTTTCCCTCAGGATAGCTGGTGCAATTAAAAATTATTTAAAATAATCTTATCTGGTAAAGCGAATGATTAGAGGCATTAGGGTCGAAACGACCTTAACCTATTCTCAAACTTTAAATGGGTAAGAACCTAACCTTTCTTGATATGAAGGTTTAGGTTGTGATATATTGTGCCCAGTGGGCCACTTTTGGTAAGCAGAACTGGCGCTGTGGGATGAACCAAACGTAATGTTACGGTGCCCAAATTAACAACTCATGCAGATACCATGAAAGGCGTTGGTTGCTTAAAACAGCAGGACGGTGGACATGGAAGTCGTAATCCGCTAAGGAGTGTGTAACAACTCACCTGCCGAAGCAACTAGCCCTTAAAATGGATGGCGCTTAAGTTGTATACCTATACATTACCGCTAAAGTAGATGATTTATATTTAATTTCGATTGAATATAAATTTTGAAACTTTAGTGAGTAGGAGGGTACAATGGTGTGCTTAGAAGTGTTTGGCGTAAGCCTGCATGGAGCCGCTATTGGTACAGATCTTGGTGGTAGTAGCAAATAATCGAATGAGACCTTGGAGGACTGAAGTGGAGAAGGGTTTCGTGTGAACAGTGGTTGATCACGAGTTAGTCGGTCCTAAGTTTAAGGCGAAAGCCGAAAATTTTCAAGTTAAAAAAATATAATTATATATCTCATTGTATATAAAGAAATTTTAACACTTGATTATTTTTGAACGAAAGGGAATACGGTTCCAATTCCGTAACCTGTTGGGTATACGTTTGTTATTAAAAATGGGCATTTCGCTCATCCTGGCAACAGGAACGACCATAAAGAAGCCGTCGAGAGATATCGAAAGAGTTTTCTTTTCTGTTTTATAGTCGTACTACCATGGAAGTCTTTCGAAGAGAGATATGGTAGATGGACTAGAAGAGCATGACATTTACTGTTGTGTCGATATTTTCTCTTCGGACCTTGAAAATTTATGGTGGGGTCACGCAAACTTCTCAACAGGCCGTACCGATATCCGCAGCTGGTCTCCAAGGTGAAGAGTCTCTAGTCGATAGAATAATGTAGGTAAGGGAAGTCGGCAAATTAGATCCGTAACTTCGGGATAAGGATTGGCTCTGAAGATTGAGATAGTCGGGCTTGAATTGGAAGCAATAACATGGTTTATGTACTCGTTCTGGGTAAATAGAGATCTTCGGATTTTGTTCCCCGGATAGTAGTTTACGTAACCAATTGTGGAATTTTCTTGCTAAAAGTCTTAAGATTTATCGTAAGATATATTTTTTTGATTTATAACGACTATCAATTAACAATCAATTCAGAACTGGCACGGACTTGGGGAATCCGACTGTCTAATTAAATGACTCTCTTGTTGACTCTCGTCGAGTACAGACGTGTTTTTTTCCGCGCTCCGCTTCACAAGAGAATAAGTACGGAAATATTAATCCGATTCCAAAAATTTTTTTTGCAATCCGTCGGTACACGCGCGCTCTCCAGTTCGACAAAGTTTCGCGTAAATCCATCAAAGGATTCCGAAGAAAATCGCGGATGAAATCGCGAGGTGGAGAGCCGCCATTGTCGTAAAAAAAACGTGGTCGACGGATTTCATACAAATCGTCAACCAAACACCCGCGGCGAACACAGGAAGCAGGGTGGGTCGTGTCCGCGCTAAGAAAACGAAAAGGGTTCGTGTCCACGGAAAATACTGGGTATCCGGTACAACAACCGGTTCGCGCAAAAGATAATCGGTTTATCGGAAATCCAAACCGTTTTGGGTTCCGGGACTCGCTATATCCATCAGTGAGTGCACCAACCAAGCAAGCAAGTGCGCACACCCAGCGGAAGCAACAACATCATTGCCAACTACCACCACATCTGTTTTTGACAGTGCCCGAGAGAGGGGCTCTGACTAAGAGTAAAGATTGCGATGCCACTATACAATCTAAGAAACAGGCAAGCCAGCAGTACGGCAATACCAGCATCGCTAGAAGAAGAAACACCAGTGCGACACATATGTGGAAGATGCAATAAAGAATACCAAACTGCAAAGGGGAAAGCACAACACCAGCGAAGATACTGCAGAGGCCCAACCACTGAAGAGGACAATATATGTACCATATGCGACCGACAATTCAACACATACGCAGGACTAAGACAGCACACGCGTCTCGCACATGGAGCGGCCTACAATGCAGAAATGCGAGCAGAGGGAGCCGGTTACAGAAGATTCTGGACCGAAGATGAGCAAAATGAGCTAGCAGCAGCAGAGGCACGTCTAGGCCTTCAAGACCCAACAGAGATACTCGACCACCTCACCGCTATCTCCAACAGAACAAGAGACGCCATCAAAAAAAGGCGTCAGAGACGTTCATACGGAGAGAGGGTGAGGCGTTTCCAGGAAATCCAAGGGTCAGAGAGAGCGGGAACACCTGAATCCAGCCACTCAGAATACGAATCTGCAAATGAAGAGGAAGCCGTCACATCGAGCCTGGACACCGCTCTCATCGCTCATATAAGGAGTATTGAAGGACTTAACGGGAGTGACGAGACCCTAAGACAGGCTCTATCGATAACATCAACTGCTAGCAGGAGTGCTCTGGATATATGGACTAAAAACCTAATTACGTCGTACGGCCGGCCAAATAACATCCACAGAGCTCACCACGCCACCAACCCAACAAGCTCGCTCCAAGGCTTGTCAACGCGAAGAAGACGAGCCAAACTGTACAGGTCCGCACAAAGAGAGGTAAGGCAAAATCCAAACAGATTCGCAGCACATGTTCTGTCGGGAACACCCTGGGATGAACCCCGCACCCCGCCACCAAATGCAGATGAGGTCCGGAGGCACTATGACATAATATTGGGCAGTCAATCACAGGAGGACGAAACAACAATAAGAGACAAATTCCAACACACCACCACAGTCTCGAGCCCAATAAACATAGAAGATATCAGCACGGCGATAAAAACTATGAAATCAACCTGCCCCGGGCCTGACGGAATCACCAGACGGAACTTGCTGCGAATCCCAATGCACAAGTTACTCCTCCTATTCAACAGCATGCTCCTCCTAGAACATACACCGGAGGACCTAAAGAGGAGTCGGACTACCCTAGTCCCCAAAACTAGCGTGCCACACAACATCACGGATTGGAGGCCAATTACCATCTCTTCCATATTAGTGCGGTTACTGCATCGCATCCTTAACACCAGAGTACAGCAGGTAAATCTTCATAGAAATCAGAGGGGTTTTAGCAAAATAGACGGATGTTTCGCAAACGCGCTGACCGTGCACACCGTCCTCAAAGAACACCGAAGATTAGCTAAACCCCTCTGCATCCTCTCAGTGGACATCAAAAAGGCCTTCGATACGGTGTCACATTATAGCATTCTACGGGCCCTAAAGCGAGCAAACGTGGACAAAAAGTTCGTCCAATATATTAAATCAACCACAGACAACGCAGTGACCAACATCGAGTCCAGTACAGATTCGGTTCCGATCATCATACGAAGAGGTGTGAAACAAGGAGATCCTCTCTCTCCCACCCTATTCAATCTCGTACTGGACGAATTACTCGTTAAATTGGACGACTTCGAGGGAATCGCCATCAACCCTCAGCAAAACCTCCGCTGCCTAGCATACGCCGACGACTTGCTACTATTCGCCAGCACCCGCGAAGACGCAGAACGAATGCTCGAAACCACCATAAAATTCTTGGAATGCAAGGGTATGGGCATTAACGCCGAGAAAAGCCGTATGCTGCACCTTCGGACAGTGCCTAGCAAGAAAAAAGTGTACGCTGACACAGCGCCTGCCAGATGCGGAAATATCGTCATCAAAGCCGTAGATATCGGAGAAGAGCTTAGATACCTTGGAGGGAACTACACACCATACGGCGAAATTCCTTGTAGCACAGAAGAGCTATTTCTGCAATTACAAAGGATTGGGAAAGCGCCACTAAAACCGGCCCAAAAAATAGCCCTCCTAAAAGAGCACCTGCTACCCCGGTACATCACGCACTTCCAACGGCCCACGATTACCCGGAAGATACTAAAGGAAGCAGACAGGAAGATCCGAGTCTTCGTCAGGAAGGTCTTACACCTGACCTCCCATTGCCACAACGCAATTATGCATGCGAAGTCTCAAGACGGAGGGCTCGGAATCTTCCAATTCGTGACCAGAATCCCGGCAATAATCACTCAAAGGCTGACAACACTTTGTAACGCCGACGACATCTTCCGGGCAATCGTTAACACGGGGCAAGTATGGACAAGGAGAATTCGCCGCATGGTGCACCCCGCTCAAACGACAAAAGAACAGAGCGCCAGGTACCTGGCTCACCAACTAGAAGCATCCTACTCCGGCAATGGCATCTGGCAGGTAGCCAATATCAAAAGCAGCACAAAAATCATCACGAAACCACCACCATTCTGGACGGCACAAGACCACATACGAGCGGTCCACCTCCGATATAACTTGCTGCCCACCGTGG
>CAWYQB010000549.1:662500-672500 GCA_963966105.1 Volucella zonaria | reverse complement strand
TAACTTTTATAATATTTTAAAAAAAATCAAATTTATATGCCAACAAGAATTATTAATTCTTTATTAAAAATAAATTTATATATTTAAATGATATATAAATAATGCTTTGAAATAAATTGGTACGTGAAAAATTATTATTTTGAAAACAATCATTGATAATGTTTTTATGAAAGGTTTACTTTTAAAATTACAATACAACTAAGTTCTGTATGCTCTTAGTTGGTAATAAAAAGTACAATATACCTTTGTTATAACTACATTAAGAAGTCCACTATTTTTTTATGTTAAATCTTATTCTATAGGGCAATAAATTTATATTATATTTATTGTCTTTCACCGTCCGGGGAGAAATCCTCATAAGTGTCATAAATAATAAGTCAGACATAATTGTAAAATGGAATGGATAATTAATGATGTGTTTCAAATGAAAGTTTCAAATAAATAATATAACATTATTCTGGTTGATCCTGCCAGTAGTTATATGCTTGTCTCAAAGATTAAGCCATGCATGTCTAAGTACACACGAATTAAAAGTGAAACCGCAAAAGGCTCATTATATCAGTTATGGTTCATTAGATCGTTAACAGTTACTTGGATAACTGTGGTAATTCTAGAGCTAATACATGCAATATAAACACGGACCTTTTGGAACGTGTGCTTTTATTAGGCTAAAACCAAGCGATTTTTTCGGAAATCGTTATTATGGTTGAACTCTAGATAATTTGCCGATCGTATGGTCTTGTACCGACGACAGATCTTTCAAATGTCTGCCCTATCAACTATTGATGGTAGTATCTAGGACTACCATGGTTGCAACGGGTAACGGGGAATCAGGGTTCGATTCCGGAGAGGGAGCCTGAGAAACGGCTACCACATCTAAGGAAGGCAGCAGGCGCGTAAATTACCCACTCCCAGTTCGGGGAGGTAGTGACGAAAAATAACAATACAGGACTCATATCCGAGGCCCTGTAATTGGAATGAGTACACTTTAAATCCTTTAACAAGGACCAATTGGAGGGCAAGTCTGGTGCCAGCAGCCGCGGTAATTCCAGCTCCAATAGCGTATATTAAAGTTGTTGCGGTTAAAACGTTCGTAGTTGAATTTGTGCTTCATATTGGTAGTACAACTATAATTGTGGATTGTACATTACTTTATTTATGCAAGCGTATTACCGGTGGAGTTCTAATATATAATGGTCATTGTATCATTATGTATACCTCCTATTTAAACCTGCTTCAGTGCTCTTCATCGAGTGTTGTTGTGGGCCGGTACAGTTACTTTGAACAAATTAGAGTGCTTAAAGCAGGCTCCAAATGCCTGAATATTTTGTGCATGGAATAATGAAATAAGACCTCTGTTCTACTTTCATTGGTTTTTAGATCAAGAGGTAATGATTAATAGAAGCAGTTTGGGGGCATTAGTATTACGACGCGAGAGGTGAAATTCTTGGACCGTCGTAAGACTAACTTAAGCGAAAGCATTTGCCAAAGATGTTTTCATTAATCAAGAACGAAAGTTAGAGGTTCGAAGGCGATCAGATACCGCCCTAGTTCTAACCATAAACGATGCCAGCTAGCAATTGGGTGTAGCTACTACTATGGCTCTCTCAGTCGCTTCCCGGGAAACCAAAGCTTTTGGGCTCCGGGGGAAGTATGGTTGCAAAGCTGAAACTTAAAGGAATTGACGGAAGGGCACCACCAGGAGTGGAGCCTGCGGCTTAATTTGACTCAACACGGGAAAACTTACCAGGTCCGAACATAAGTGTGTAAGACAGATTGATAGCTCTTTCTCGAATCTATGGGTGGTGGTGCATGGCCGTTCTTAGTTCGTGGAGTGATTTGTCTGGTTAATTCCGATAACGAACGAGACTCAAATATATTAAATAGATGCTTTCAGGATTATGGTGCTGAAGCTTATATAGCCTTCATTCATGAATACAGTAAAATGTATGAGTGTTTGAATGGGTTTATGTAAGTGGAGCCGTACCTGTTTGTTTGTCCCATTATAAGGACACTAGCTTCTTAAATGGACAAATTGCGTCTAGCAATAATGAGATTGAGCAATAACAGGTCTGTGATGCCCTTAGATGTCCTGGGCTGCACGCGCGCTACAATGAAAGTATCAACGTGTATTTCCTAGACCGAGAGGTCCGGGTAAACCGCTGAACCACTTTCATGCTTGGGATTGTGAACTGAAACTGTTCACATGAACTTGGAATTCCCAGTAAGTGTGAGTCATTAACTCGTATTGATTACGTCCCTGCCCTTTGTACACACCGCCCGTCGCTACTACCGATTGAATTATTTAGTGAGGTCTCCGGACGTGATCACTGTGACGCTCACGTGTTACGGTTGTTTCGCAGAAGTTGACCGAACTTGATTATTTAGAGGAAGTAAAAGTCGTAACAAGGTTTCCGTAGGTGAACCTGCGGAAGGATCATTAACGTGTTCCTTCTACAAAAATATTAAAAATTAAAGCATTTATCCAAAGATTATTATTTGAAGGCATCTTACTTACTCTTAAAAATAAATACATAGAAAATTTATATTTAAATTAAAATATATAATAAATATCAATTGTACATACTAAGAACGAAATTAATATATAAGAGGCAAAAGAAAAACACAAAAACATAAAGATACAAAGATACAAACGAAATAAATTATATAGAAAGTGAAACATATAAAATATTCAATTATAATATTAATGAATAAAATACAAATACCCAATTATAAGTGTACAAGATATTATATTAATATATATTTATTTTTTATATAAATACATATATGTATAAGTAAGAGTTATGTAAGAACTTAATGTCACATGTTGTACTTATTTTTTCTATATAGAAAATTAAGTTACGATTCCTTATGGAATTGGACATTCGCAACAATAGGCATTAGGTTAAAAAAGAAACATTTCATTAATTATTATATTATTAATTTAATAAATTTTAAATTATAAAAATGATGGTAATAATAATAATAATAATAATGATGATGAAATGAAAGGAAATAATATAAAAATAATAAATAAAGGCAAATTGAATGACAACAATAAAAGAGAAATGTTTTGCAATATATTGTTTAATTAAAAAATTTTATTAAATAATGGTTTATTGTTTGCTTATTTAATTATACCTTTAATAATTATTATTATTCCTTTAATATTATATGACTTATTCTAAACAAAATTTTAAATACTCTAAGCGGTGGATCACTTGGCTCATGGGTCGATGAAGAACGCAGCAAACTGTGCGTCATCGTGTGAACTGCAGGACACATGAACATCGACATTTTGAACGCATATCGCAGTCCATGCTGTTATGTACTTTAATTAATTTTGAAGTGCTGCTTGGACTACATATGGTTGAGGGTTGTGAGACTATTCTAAATAAGTTGCTTGTATATGAAAAAGAAGAAATTTATATTACTTTTTGGAAATATACTTAAGCACATGTTATATTATTGGATTTATTTTATTAAATTCATAATATTAATTTATAATATATACCTCAAAATAATGGAATCTTAGTATTCTATATTATCTATTTGTGAAGGAATGTCTAGTATAAAATATTTATTTAAACTAATATAGAAATATGCATTAATATGTTAATTAAATATTTCTACTGTGACAAGAGAAACTAAAATTAAAAAAAAAAAAAAAACCATAAACCAAAGTCGAAAATAATAATATAAATTATAATAGAATTGCCTCACACTTGATAATATATATAGAAAAGATTTACTTATTAAACTGATGAGTATATAAAATAATTTTTATTTATTTGTGTTAAACAACCTCAACTCATATGAGAAAACTCCCCGAATTTAAGCATATTAATGAGGGAAGGAAAAGAAACTAACCAGGATTTTCTTAGTAGCGGCGAGCGAAAAGAAAACAGTTCAGCACTAAGCCATTTTGTCTTTATGGCAAATATGGGATGCAGTGTATGGAACATCTATAATCTAGTATGAGAAATTAATGATTTAAGTCCTTCTTAAATGAGGCCATTTACCCATAGAGGGTGCCAGGCCCGTATAACGTTAATGATTACTAGAAGGTGTTTCCAAAGAGTCGTGTTGCTTGATAGTGCAGCACTAAGTGGGTGGTAAACTCCATCTAAAACTAAATATAACCATGAGACCGATAGTAAACAAGTACCGTGAGGGAAAGTTGAAAAGAACTCTGAATAGAGAGTTAAATAGTACGTGAAACTGCTTAGAGGTTAAGCCCGATGAACCTGAATATCCGTTATGGAAAATTCATCACTAATAAAGTTATATTCTTTAATATAATAGAAATGGTGTGCAATTTTTCCATATAAGGACATTGTAATCTGTTAATGTATTAAATATTTATCATAAGATCTTTTACTTAAGTTTATCCAAATTAGTTATTTTCGGATTTCTAACATAAGATAAATGTATTAGATTTGATAAATCATTGACAGATTTAATTATATATAGTGCTTAAATTTTACGGAATTTTACAATGGTAGGTAAATCTATTGATTTATTTATTTTATTGTATGCACTTATATGATTAACAATGCGATAGATTCAGGATACCTTCGGGACCCGTCTTGAAACACGGACCAAGGAGTCTAACATATGTGCAAGTCATTGGGTATTTTTAATAAAACCCAATGGCATAATTAACTTAACTGTTTTAATGGGATTAGTTTATGTTTTATTATGAAATATAAATTCAATCCCGGGGCGTTCTATACAGTTATGCATAATAGTATTTATATTATTTATGCCTCTAACTAGAGCGTACCTTGAGCATATATGCTGTGACCCGAAAGATGGTGAACTATACTTGATCAGGTTGAAGTCAGGGGAAACCCTGATGGAAGACCGAAACAGTTCTGACGTGCAAATCGATTGTCAGAATTGAGTATAGGGGCGAAAGACCAATCGAACCATCTAGTAGCTGGTTCCCTCCGAAGTTTCCCTCAGGATAGCTGGTGCAATTAAAAATTATTTAAAATAATCTTATCTGGTAAAGCGAATGATTAGAGGCATTAGGGTCGAAACGACCTTAACCTATTCTCAAACTTTAAATGGGTAAGAACCTAACCTTTCTTGATATGAAGGTTTAGGTTGTGATATATTGTGCCCAGTGGGCCACTTTTGGTAAGCAGAACTGGCGCTGTGGGATGAACCAAACGTAATGTTACGGTGCCCAAATTAACAACTCATGCAGATACCATGAAAGGCGTTGGTTGCTTAAAACAGCAGGACGGTGGACATGGAAGTCGTAATCCGCTAAGGAGTGTGTAACAACTCACCTGCCGAAGCAACTAGCCCTTAAAATGGATGGCGCTTAAGTTGTATACCTATACATTACCGCTAAAGTAGATGATTTATATTTAATTTCGATTGAATATAAATTTTGAAACTTTAGTGAGTAGGAGGGTACAATGGTGTGCTTAGAAGTGTTTGGCGTAAGCCTGCATGGAGCCGCTATTGGTACAGATCTTGGTGGTAGTAGCAAATAATCGAATGAGACCTTGGAGGACTGAAGTGGAGAAGGGTTTCGTGTGAACAGTGGTTGATCACGAGTTAGTCGGTCCTAAGTTTAAGGCGAAAGCCGAAAATTTTCAAGTTAAAAAAATATAATTATATATCTCATTGTATATAAAGAAATTTTAACACTTGATTATTTTTGAACGAAAGGGAATACGGTTCCAATTCCGTAACCTGTTGGGTATACGTTTGTTATTAAAAATGGGCATTTCGCTCATCCTGGCAACAGGAACGACCATAAAGAAGCCGTCGAGAGATATCGAAAGAGTTTTCTTTTCTGTTTTATAGTCGTACTACCATGGAAGTCTTTCGAAGAGAGATATGGTAGATGGACTAGAAGAGCATGACATTTACTGTTGTGTCGATATTTTCTCTTCGGACCTTGAAAATTTATGGTGGGGTCACGCAAACTTCTCAACAGGCCGTACCGATATCCGCAGCTGGTCTCCAAGGTGAGAAGAGTCTCTAGTCGATAGAATAATGTAGGTAAGGGAAGTCGGCAAATTAGATCCGTAACTTCGGGATAAGGATTGGCTCTGAAGATTGAGATAGTCGGGCTTGAATTGGAAGCAATAACATGGTTTATGTACTCGTTCTGGGTAAATAGAGATCTTCGGATTTTGTTCCCCGGATAGTAGTTTACGTAACCAATTGTGGAATTTTCTTGCTAAAAGTCTTAAGATTTATCGTAAGATATATTTTTTTGATTTATAACGACTATCAATTAACAATCAATTCAGAACTGGCACGGACTTGGGGAATCCGACTGTCTAATTAAAACAAAGCATTGTGATGGCCCTAACGGGTGTTGACACAATGTGATTTCTGCCCAGTGCTCTGAATGTCAAAGTGAAGAAATTCAAGTAAGCGCGGGTAAACGGCGGGAGTAACTATGACTCTCTTAAGGTAGCCAAATGCCTCGTCATCTAATTAGTGACGCGCATGAATGGATTAACGAGATTCCTTCTGTCCCTATCTACTCAGTTGTATTTCAACATCAGTCGTGTGCGGATGTGTTTTTTTGCGGAGTGCGTGCGATTTTTAAAGTTTGAGATTCGTGTACCTAAGCGATCAGAAACGGGCGATTTTTTTTGTTTTTTTTTTTGGACTGCACTTTTCAGTGCTTATTTTCAAATCATTAAAAACCAATTAAGTGCTAATTTTTGAGCTCGGAGCCGTGCGTAATTTGCTCTAAAGTGGTTTTGTGCTATTTGTTACGGTGGATAGTGGTTGAATTACTGTGTTAATTACTATTTAAAGAGTAGGATTGCCGCAATTAGTGTTGTGAAATTTGTGCAATAATTAACTTTTAATTACTTCTAAAAGAGGAGAAATTCCCACAAAGAATTAAAAAAAAAAAAAAAAAAAAGACGAACTGTTTTGTGCGCTGCCCTAAAACATAAAATAATAATAACAATAATAAAATAATAATAATAATAATAATAATAATAAATAACAAATAACAGTGACAATGGATGCAGATGTAGACACTGATATGGAAGTGGCGCCAAGAAAGAGGGTTAAAAAAACCAGCGACCTCAGCCCGGCGGAAATTGAGGTTGCACCTCCAAAAACCAAAAAAAAAAAGAAGGCGAGGAGGATGGAAGAGAGCGACGCAGCTACAAGGACGGACAATGAGATTGCTACAGGGGAGAAAAAAACCAGGAGTCAGGTAAGTGAAGTTGACATCAAAAATATAGATTTCAACGATGTAACGAAGTTGACCAGGGTGCTAGCCGACCTGGCAGCAAAAGTTGTAGACGTAGTATTTGAGACAATGGTAGACCCTATCCTAGCTAGGAAAATTAGGTGTGCGGTCATGGGCTACGACCAAGTGGTTTGGCAGCTTATGGCCGAAAATAAAACGCTGCGTGGAGCAAATGATGCCCTGACTAAAATGTCTAAGGGTCTTCATGGAGTGGCTGCACCGTTGGTAGCAAGTTGTCCTAAACGGACTGAAGCAGCGAATACCAGCAGCGCCGTCAAAGTGGCTAGCTTTGCGCAAGTTGCCGCTAGTGCGGTGAGGAAAGAGGCCACTAAAGTTGTGGAATTGGCCCAGCCAGTAAAGGCACCGCTGCCCACTTGGTCAGTGGTAGTGCGAAGCAAAAAGTCGGCAGTTTCCTCCACTGAGGTAGTATCCAGAATAATGGATAAGATTGCCCCCACCCTGGGAGTTAGGGTTAATGCGGTTAGACCGCTGAAAAATGGGGGCGTAGTAATACGCACTCCCTCGGCTGCTGAAAGAGAGCAGATTTTCAGCAGCAAGAAGTTCAAGGATATGGACCTTGACGTGGCAGTACCCGAGAAACCGGGCAATAGAGTCGTGGTACATGGCGTACACACAACCCTATCGCTGGAAGAATTTATGACGGAGCTACACCGTCTGAACTTCCCAGAGGCTGCCGAACAAAATAGGCTGAAAGTGGTTTCCAAACCATGGAAGGTTGCTGAAGGGGCTACAACAAATGTAGTGCTAGAAGGCCCAGCAGCGTCCATAGACGCCTTACGTAGCACGGGCAGATGCTACATTAAATGGTTTTCGTTCCCGGTAAGGGAATACAAAATAAGAGTGGGATGTTTCCGGTGCTTTGCTCCGGGTCATGGAGTTGCCGACTGTCCTCATAAGGAGGACATTTGCCGTCGTTGCGGCCTTGAAGGCCATAAGGCAGTAAGCTGCAAGGCAGCGATGCAGTGCAGAAATTGTGCTGCAAGAAGACGGCCGGCTGACCACCTTATGGGGTCAACCGATTGTCCCATGCAAGTAGCAGAGTTGGCAAGGTTGGCAGCCAGGAACTAGGACTATGAAGATAGTCCAACAAAATTGTCAGGGCGCTTTTTCGGTAGGGGTTGATCTAGGAGCTCAGATGGTTAGGCAGGGCTGCAGCATTGCCCTGGTTCAGGAGCCCTACACATCCGATGGATGTGTTAGGGGTTTGCCTGCAGGAATGCGCGTCTTTCTTGATACCAGAGGAAATGCTGCGATTATTATAAGGGATGTAAATCTAGTTTGTGTGCCTGTTTCCTCCAGCGAACGAGGTGTTTGCGTAAGCGTGGAAGGCGCTTTTGGCAGGATTTTTCTTGCCAGCGTCTACTGCAAATACAGCGAGGAAATTGACCCATATATTGAGTATATGGATGGTTTGTTTTCGCTTGCGGGCAGTGAACCCCTCATTATCGGTGTTGACGCCAATGCAACCTCCCCTCTTTGGTTCAGTAAGGAATCCGGACCCTTAACGGGTAACCGGAGCCAGAATCGGGGGAATGTTCTTGGTGAATGGGTCGTTGCGCGCAATGCCCATGTTATCAACGAGCCGAGTGAGGTGTATACCTTTGATGCGGTCAACGGTGGCAAGAGTGACATTGACGTTACTTTTGCAAACGAGGCAGCTTTTAGGGCGTTTAGCTTTAGGTGGCGTGTTAGTGTAGGGGTGAGTGATCACAACTGGATTCAGTTTGAGATCGCTCACGTAATAGAAGATAATAATGCAGTTTCAGACAGGAGATGGTGTGTGCGAGGCGCTGATTGGAGTGTTTATGGTGCGCGTATACTTGCGGAGGTTTCCTCCCTGACACCGCAAGTGTACGGCAGCTTAAGCATAGACCAGCAAATCGCGCACATCAATGAGTGCGTATGGCGGGTTAACGACGAACTCTTTGAGAGGAGCCGTAGGGCGAATCAAAAAAGGGTAAGTTGGTGGAACCGCTGTCTGACAGAGAAGCGAAGGGTGGTCAGAAACCTAAGGAAGCGATTCCAAAGGGCTAGGGCGGCTAACGCTGAGAACCTGGCTCAGTTGAGCATTGCCTTTCGGCAAGGGCTCGCTGAGTACAAGCGTCTCATTGTCAGCACAAAGGAATCTCACTGGAGAAACTTTGCCTGTAATAATAGAGATGATCCCTGGGGCAAACTCTATAAGATTTGCCGTAGCACTAGAAAGACTGCTGACATTGAAGGCATTCGAGTGGATAATACGGTTTTATCCACATGGAAAGACTGCCTTACTGCATTGCTTGGTCAGTTCTTCCCGAGAGAGGAGCGCTTTGAGGACTCTTCATATGAAGAGCCTCCGATCCCTCCGGAGTTAAGAACTGAAGAAGTCGATTATGGTGTTTCACTTCTTCGCTCCAGGAGATCTCCTGGAGCTGATGGAATGACCGGAGAGATGGTGAGAGCCATCTGGAAGGCCGTCCCAGAATACCTACTCGGACTGTACAGCAAATGCATTGCTTGTAGCTACTTCCCCAAGGATTGGAAGGTGGCAAGGGTGGTTGTGCTCCTGAAGTCCACTGATAAGAATAGGTCTGACCCTAAATCTTATCGGGGCATCAGCCTGCTTCCGGTACTAGGAAAAGTACTGGAAAGGGTTATGGTGGAAAGGCTTTCGGAGAGCATGGCGGAACCAATGTCCCCCTTCCAATTCGGCTTTACCAAAGGCAAGTGTGTCGAGGATGCATGGTCTTTCGT
>CAWYQB010000549.1:637500-647500 GCA_963966105.1 Volucella zonaria | reverse complement strand
ATTTTCATAATAAATAAAGAAAAGTTGAAAGAAAAATGAAAAATCAACTGAAAAATTAAATTTTCATAATAAATAAAGAAAAGTTGAAAGAAAAATTTCGATATTTTTTTCAAAGTCAGAAATATAAAAAAATCAATTTTTTTGATTTTTAAGTGAAATGCATTTGAAATAGAAACTTCTCAATGAAACTGAGGTGTATGTGAAAAATTTTTTTTCTTGAAAATTTCGAAAATTTTTCTAAGTCCCAAAAATGAAAAATCAACTGAAAAATTTAATTTTCATAATAAATAAAGAAAAGTTGAAAGAAAAATGAAAAATCAACTGAAAAATTAAATTTTCATAATAAATAAAGAAAAGTTGAAAGAAAAATTTCGATATTTTTTTCAAAGTCAGAAATAGTCAGAAATAGTCAGAAATATAAAAAAATCAATTGGAAAAAATATAGTCCCGCTAGAATGCCATTTGCTGTTTGTGTGTTTAAAAGGTATATTATGAGAAGTGTAAAAATGAACAATTCCATAGAAGGTCAGATTATATGAGAAAAAAAATCGAAAATTTTTCTAAGTCCCAAAAATGAAAAATCAACTGAAAAATTTAATTTTCATAATAAATAAAGAAAAGTTGAAAGAAAAATGAAAAATCAACTGAAAAATTAAATTTTCATAATAAATAAAGAAAAGTTGAAAGAAAAATTTCGATATTTTTTTCAAAGTCAGAAATAGTCAGAAATATAAAAAAATCAATTGGAAAAAATATATATATGATTTTTAAGTGGAATTCATTTGAAATAGAGACTTCTCAATGAAACTGAGGTGTATGTCAAACATTTTTTTTCTTGAAAATTTCGAAAATTTTTCTAAGTCCCGCTAGAATGCCATTTGCTGTTTGTGTGTTTAAAAGGTATATTATGAGAAGTGTAAAAATGAACAATTCCATAGAAGGTCAGATTATATGAGAAAAAAAATCGAAAATTTTTCTAAGTCCCAAAAATGAAAAATCAACTGAAAAATTTAATTTTCATAATAAATAAAGAAAAGTTGAAAGAAAAATGAAAAATCAACTGAAAAATTAAATTTTCATAATAAATAAAGAAAAGTTGAAAGAAAAATTTCGATATTTTTTTCAAAGTCAGAAATAGTCAGAAATAGTCAGAAATAGTCAGAAATATAAAAAAATCAATTGGAAAAAATATATATATGATTTTTAAGTGGAATTCATTTGAAATAGAGACTTCTCATTGAAACTGAGGGGTATATGAATTTTTTCTAAGTCCCGCTAGAATACTATTTGCTGATTGTGTGTTTAAAAGGTATTTTGTGAAATGTGTAATATTTACACTTTCACAAACTGGGGAGGAAACCTAGTTTCCTCTTTTTCATGGTATATTTAATATATTGTGAAATTACATTTTTGGTACGTCACGGCTATAAAAAAAATATTAAGTTATTTTTTTTGTGACTTGAAATCTATTTTATAGATTTCGTTCTAAGAAATGGGTACTGTTTAACTTTTATAATATTTTAAAAAAAATCAAATTTATATGCCAACAAGAATTATTAATTCTTTATTAAAAATAAATTTATATATTTAAATGATATATAAATAATGCTTTGAAATAAATTGGTACGTGAAAAATTATTATTTTGAAAACAATCATTGATAATGTTTTTATGAAAGGTTTACTTTTAAAATTACAATACAACTAAGTTCTGTATGCTCTTAGTTGGTAATAAAAAGTACAATATACCTTTGTTATAACTACATTAAGAAGTCCACTATTTTTTTATGTTAAATCTTATTCTATAGGGCAATAAATTTATATTATATTTATTGTCTTTCACCGTCCGGGGAGAAATCCTCATAAGTGTCATAAATAATAAGTCAGACATAATTGTAAAATGGAATGGATAATTAATGATGTGTTTCAAATGAAAGTTTCAAATAAATAATATAACATTATTCTGGTTGATCCTGCCAGTAGTTATATGCTTGTCTCAAAGATTAAGCCATGCATGTCTAAGTACACACGAATTAAAAGTGAAACCGCAAAAGGCTCATTATATCAGTTATGGTTCATTAGATCGTTAACAGTTACTTGGATAACTGTGGTAATTCTAGAGCTAATACATGCAATATAAACACGGACCTTTTGGAACGTGTGCTTTTATTAGGCTAAAACCAAGCGATTTTTTCGGAAATCGTTATTATGGTTGAACTCTAGATAATTTGCCGATCGTATGGTCTTGTACCGACGACAGATCTTTCAAATGTCTGCCCTATCAACTATTGATGGTAGTATCTAGGACTACCATGGTTGCAACGGGTAACGGGGAATCAGGGTTCGATTCCGGAGAGGGAGCCTGAGAAACGGCTACCACATCTAAGGAAGGCAGCAGGCGCGTAAATTACCCACTCCCAGTTCGGGGAGGTAGTGACGAAAAATAACAATACAGGACTCATATCCGAGGCCCTGTAATTGGAATGAGTACACTTTAAATCCTTTAACAAGGACCAATTGGAGGGCAAGTCTGGTGCCAGCAGCCGCGGTAATTCCAGCTCCAATAGCGTATATTAAAGTTGTTGCGGTTAAAACGTTCGTAGTTGAATTTGTGCTTCATATTGGTAGTACAACTATAATTGTGGATTGTACATTACTTTATTTATGCAAGCGTATTACCGGTGGAGTTCTAATATATAATGGTCATTGTATCATTATGTATACCTCCTATTTAAACCTGCTTCAGTGCTCTTCATCGAGTGTTGTTGTGGGCCGGTACAGTTACTTTGAACAAATTAGAGTGCTTAAAGCAGGCTCCAAATGCCTGAATATTTTGTGCATGGAATAATGAAATAAGACCTCTGTTCTACTTTCATTGGTTTTTAGATCAAGAGGTAATGATTAATAGAAGCAGTTTGGGGGCATTAGTATTACGACGCGAGAGGTGAAATTCTTGGACCGTCGTAAGACTAACTTAAGCGAAAGCATTTGCCAAAGATGTTTTCATTAATCAAGAACGAAAGTTAGAGGTTCGAAGGCGATCAGATACCGCCCTAGTTCTAACCATAAACGATGCCAGCTAGCAATTGGGTGTAGCTACTACTATGGCTCTCTCAGTCGCTTCCCGGGAAACCAAAGCTTTTGGGCTCCGGGGGAAGTATGGTTGCAAAGCTGAAACTTAAAGGAATTGACGGAAGGGCACCACCAGGAGTGGAGCCTGCGGCTTAATTTGACTCAACACGGGAAAACTTACCAGGTCCGAACATAAGTGTGTAAGACAGATTGATAGCTCTTTCTCGAATCTATGGGTGGTGGTGCATGGCCGTTCTTAGTTCGTGGAGTGATTTGTCTGGTTAATTCCGATAACGAACGAGACTCAAATATATTAAATAGATGCTTTCAGGATTATGGTGCTGAAGCTTATATAGCCTTCATTCATGAATACAGTAAAATGTATGAGTGTTTGAATGGGTTTATGTAAGTGGAGCCGTACCTGTTTGTTTGTCCCATTATAAGGACACTAGCTTCTTAAATGGACAAATTGCGTCTAGCAATAATGAGATTGAGCAATAACAGGTCTGTGATGCCCTTAGATGTCCTGGGCTGCACGCGCGCTACAATGAAAGTATCAACGTGTATTTCCTAGACCGAGAGGTCCGGGTAAACCGCTGAACCACTTTCATGCTTGGGATTGTGAACTGAAACTGTTCACATGAACTTGGAATTCCCAGTAAGTGTGAGTCATTAACTCGTATTGATTACGTCCCTGCCCTTTGTACACACCGCCCGTCGCTACTACCGATTGAATTATTTAGTGAGGTCTCCGGACGTGATCACTGTGACGCTCACGTGTTACGGTTGTTTCGCAGAAGTTGACCGAACTTGATTATTTAGAGGAAGTAAAAGTCGTAACAAGGTTTCCGTAGGTGAACCTGCGGAAGGATCATTAACGTGTTCCTTCTACAAAAATATTAAAAATTAAAGCATTTATCCAAAGATTATTATTTGAAGGCATCTTACTTACTCTTAAAAATAAATACATAGAAAATTTATATTTAAATTAAAATATATAATAAATATCAATTGTACATACTAAGAACGAAATTAATATATAAGAGGCAAAAGAAAAACACAAAAACATAAAGATACAAAGATACAAACGAAATAAATTATATAGAAAGTGAAACATATAAAATATTCAATTATAATATTAATGAATAAAATACAAATACCCAATTATAAGTGTACAAGATATTATATTAATATATATTTATTTTTTATATAAATACATATATGTATAAGTAAGAGTTATGTAAGAACTTAATGTCACATGTTGTACTTATTTTTTCTATATAGAAAATTAAGTTACGATTCCTTATGGAATTGGACATTCGCAACAATAGGCATTAGGTTAAAAAAGAAACATTTCATTAATTATTATATTATTAATTTAATAAATTTTAAATTATAAAAATGATGGTAATAATAATAATAATAATAATGATGATGAAATGAAAGGAAATAATATAAAAATAATAAATAAAGGCAAATTGAATGACAACAATAAAAGAGAAATGTTTTGCAATATATTGTTTAATTAAAAAAATTTTATTAAATAATGGTTTATTGTTTGCTTATTTAATTATACCTTTAATAATTATTATTATTCCTTTAATATTATATGACTTATTCTAAACAAAATTTTAAATACTCTAAGCGGTGGATCACTTGGCTCATGGGTCGATGAAGAACGCAGCAAACTGTGCGTCATCGTGTGAACTGCAGGACACATGAACATCGACATTTTGAACGCATATCGCAGTCCATGCTGTTATGTACTTTAATTAATTTTGAAGTGCTGCTTGGACTACATATGGTTGAGGGTTGTGAGACTATTCTAAATAAGTTGCTTGTATATGAAAAAGAAGAAATTTATATTACTTTTTGGAAATATACTTAAGCACATGTTATATTATTGGATTTATTTTATTAAATTCATAATATTAATTTATAATATATACCTCAAAATAATGGAATCTTAGTATTCTATATTATCTATTTGTGAAGGAATGTCTAGTATAAAATATTTATTTAAACTAATATAGAAATATGCATTAATATGTTAATTAAATATTTCTACTGTGACAAGAGAAACTAAAATTAAAAAAAAAAAAAAAACCATAAACCAAAGTCGAAAATAATAATATAAATTATAATAGAATTGCCTCACACTTGATAATATATATAGAAAAGATTTACTTATTAAACTGATGAGTATATAAAATAATTTTTATTTATTTGTGTTAAACAACCTCAACTCATATGAGAAAACTCCCCGAATTTAAGCATATTAATGAGGGAAGGAAAAGAAACTAACCAGGATTTTCTTAGTAGCGGCGAGCGAAAAGAAAACAGTTCAGCACTAAGCCATTTTGTCTTTATGGCAAATATGGGATGCAGTGTATGGAACATCTATAATCTAGTATGAGAAATTAATGATTTAAGTCCTTCTTAAATGAGGCCATTTACCCATAGAGGGTGCCAGGCCCGTATAACGTTAATGATTACTAGAAGGTGTTTCCAAAGAGTCGTGTTGCTTGATAGTGCAGCACTAAGTGGGTGGTAAACTCCATCTAAAACTAAATATAACCATGAGACCGATAGTAAACAAGTACCGTGAGGGAAAGTTGAAAAGAACTCTGAATAGAGAGTTAAATAGTACGTGAAACTGCTTAGAGGTTAAGCCCGATGAACCTGAATATCCGTTATGGAAAATTCATCACTAATAAAGTTATATTCTTTAATATAATAGAAATGGTGTGCAATTTTTCCATATAAGGACATTGTAATCTGTTAATGTATTAAATATTTATCATAAGATCTTTTACTTAAGTTTATCCAAATTAGTTATTTTCGGATTTCTAACATAAGATAAATGTATTAGATTTGATAAATCATTGACAGATTTAATTATATATAGTGCTTAAATTTTACGGAATTTTACAATGGTAGGTAAATCTATTGATTTATTTATTTTATTGTATGCACTTATATGATTAACAATGCGATAGATTCAGGATACCTTCGGGAACCGTCTTGAAACACGGACCAAGGAGTCTAACATATGTGCAAGTCATTGGGTATTTTTAATAAAACCCAATGGCATAATTAACTTAACTGTTTTAATGGGATTAGTTTATGTTTTATTATGAAATATAAATTCAATCCCGGGGCGTTCTATACAGTTATGCATAATAGTATTTATATTATTTATGCCTCTAACTAGAGCGTACCTTGAGCATATATGCTGTGACCCGAAAGATGGTGAACTATACTTGATCAGGTTGAAGTCAGGGGAAACCCTGATGGAAGACCGAAACAGTTCTGACGTGCAAATCGATTGTCAGAATTGAGTATAGGGGCGAAAGACCAATCGAACCATCTAGTAGCTGGTTCCCTCCGAAGTTTCCCTCAGGATAGCTGGTGCAATTAAAAATTATTTAAAATAATCTTATCTGGTAAAGCGAATGATTAGAGGCATTAGGGTCGAAACGACCTTAACCTATTCTCAAACTTTAAATGGGTAAGAACCTAACCTTTCTTGATATGAAGGTTTAGGTTGTGATATATTGTGCCCAGTGGGCCACTTTTGGTAAGCAGAACTGGCGCTGTGGGATGAACCAAACGTAATGTTACGGTGCCCAAATTAACAACTCATGCAGATACCATGAAAGGCGTTGGTTGCTTAAAACAGCAGGACGGTGGACATGGAAGTCGTAATCCGCTAAGGAGTGTGTAACAACTCACCTGCCGAAGCAACTAGCCCTTAAAATGGATGGCGCTTAAGTTGTATACCTATACATTACCGCTAAAGTAGATGATTTATATTTAATTTCGATTGAATATAAATTTTGAAACTTTAGTGAGTAGGAGGGTACAATGGTGTGCTTAGAAGTGTTTGGCGTAAGCCTGCATGGAGCCGCTATTGGTACAGATCTTGGTGGTAGTAGCAAATAATCGAATGAGACCTTGGAGGACTGAAGTGGAGAAGGGTTTCGTGTGAACAGTGGTTGATCACGAGTTAGTCGGTCCTAAGTTTAAGGCGAAAGCCGAAAATTTTCAAGTTAAAAAAATATAATTATATATCTCATTGTATATAAAGAAATTTTAACACTTGATTATTTTTGAACGAAAGGGAATACGGTTCCAATTCCGTAACCTGTTGGGTATACGTTTGTTATTAAAAATGGGCATTTCGCTCATCCTGGCAACAGGAACGACCATAAAGAAGCCGTCGAGAGATATCGAAAGAGTTTTCTTTTCTGTTTTATAGTCGTACTACCATGGAAGTCTTTCGAAGAGAGATATGGTAGATGGACTAGAAGAGCATGACATTTACTGTTGTGTCGATATTTTCTCTTCGGACCTTGAAAATTTATGGTGGGGTCACGCAAACTTCTCAACAGGCCGTACCGATATCCGCAGCTGGTCTCCAAGGTGAAGAGTCTCTAGTCGATAGAATAATGTAGGTAAGGGAAGTCGGCAAATTAGATCCGTAACTTCGGGATAAGGATTGGCTCTGAAGATTGAGATAGTCGGGCTTGAATTGGAAGCAATAACATGGTTTATGTACTCGTTCTGGGTAAATAGAGATCTTCGGATTTTGTTCCCCGGATAGTAGTTTACGTAACCAATTGTGGAATTTTCTTGCTAAAAGTCTTAAGATTTATCGTAAGATATATTTTTTTGATTTATAACGACTATCAATTAACAATCAATTCAGAACTGGCACGGACTTGGGGAATCCGACTGTCTAATTAAAACAAAGCATTGTGATGGCCCTAACGGGTGTTGACACAATGTGATTTCTGCCCAGTGCTCTGAATGTCAAAGTGAAGAAATTCAAGTAAGCGCGGGTAAACGGCGGGAGTAACTATGACTCTCGATGCGAATACATAGCCTCTCGACATCAAGTCATGTAACCACCTTCTAGTGGTGCCGCTGATCAAACCAAATCCTTTCGGAAATGGTGGACTGAGTGTTGCATGGCGCCTGTATCCACCGGGATGCAGGAAAAATGGGTGTGGATCTGGTCTTTAGCTGGATCCGCAACTCCTCGGAGTTCCTAGTAACCCAAGAATGTGCTCTCCTTCACGGAGTTGGACCCGTCTTCCTGGACTAGCGAAGGGAAGTTAAAGCACATCTGGTACCGATTCAACGGGTTACCAGCCCTGAATTCGGTTTCTAAGTTGGTCAATCGAATAATAATATAGCCTCGGATATGCTTATGCTGAACGGACGACCCACTGGTCGCTCCGCCCCAACTAGAATACCCGAGGATGTCAGAACTGAGGACGGGAAATGGGTGTGCCGCCTCCCTGGATGTCGGATGTCTTTCGACACCAAGAGGGGTCGAGGTGTGCACGAGAGGGCTAAACACAAAGCCTGGTCCGACAACATCCAAGCCCGTGACCCAGTTAAAGTCAGGTGGTCTGAAGAGGAGGTCAGAATTATGGCGAAGAAAGAGGCTGAGCTTACCCTTCTGGGCGTTCGCTTTATGAACCAGGAGCTCATCCGAGTGTTTCCCGATAGATCCCTAGAGGGAATCAAGGGTAAAAGGCGGGTAGGCGCCTATAAAGACATGGTTCAGGGTTACTTACAGGGACTCCGCGAACATCCTGAGGAGTCTGCTGGTGAACCAAACTCGGATGAGCAAGGGGGAGCTCAGGAAATCGTAGTGGGAGCTGAAGCTGGTCAGAGCGACATCTCCTGGCGTGGAGAAGTGCTCCGTGCCCTGAGGGCAATGGCGCTTCCCCAATCTGCGGCCAGGCTGACGGCGCTAATTAATCAGCTCGAGGACTTGTCGGTGGATGACATCTGCGATGGTGTACAGCTCTTCCTTGGCGATACGCTCCAATTGGGTGCGAGAAGACAAGGGAGAAATGAGGTATCGGGAACAACTCATGTACACCTGACCAAGAGGCAACAAAGACGCGCCGAATACGCAAAGACCCAAGACCTGTGGCGGAGAAATCCCAACAAGTGTCTACGGTCAATGCTAAGGGACGTCGGAACCTCTGCAGATGTACCTCGAGACCAAGTGTTTGAGTTCTGGGAGCGGACCATGACTCAAAGAAACGATGATTTTCCGGTCTTACATCATACGGAAAAATATGAGGGTTTCGAGGCAATGCTCGCCGTCATAACACCAGACGAAATCAAGCGAGCTAAACTACCGAGAGACACTGCTGCGGGCCCAGATGGGGTTAAAGTATTAGACCTCAAAAGATTGGATCTCTCTGTTTTGATTGCAATCCTAAACCTGTTTCTATGGTGCGGGAGAGTCCCAGAGAGATTCCTTCAGGCGAGGACTATACTGATACCGAAGAAGTCCCAAGTGAGCAGCCCAGGTGACTTCCGGCCAATCACGGTGTCATCGGTAGTTATCCGCCTCTACCACAAGATCCTTGCCACGCGACTACTGAGCATAGCGAAGCTAGATGGAAGACAGCGGGCTTTTCAAACCTGCGACGGCACCAACGACAACATCTTCATACTGGACGTGGTGCTGAAAACGGTCAGGAGGACCTTTAAAGCGTTGCATGTGGCGTCCATGGACATTGCCAAAGCGTTCGACACGGTGACGCACAACGCAATAAAGGAGACCCTCCTCGCTAAAGGTATGCCGCGACATCTAGTCGACTACGTCTCTTTCGTCTACCAAAATTCCAGTACCTACCTAACCTATAACAGCTCCAACTCTAGGACGTTCAAGCCAACTAGAGGGGTCAAGCAAGGAGATCCACTATCACCACTGCTTTTCCTCCTAGTTATTGACGAAGCACTTAAACTCATTCCGGAGGAGATTGGCGTGAGCATCGGGGACGCGAAGGTCAATGCGTCGGCCTTTGCAGATGACCTGATTCTCTTCGCCACAACCAAGCGCGGCCTGCAAAGAAACATCGACATGGTGACGGAGTTTCTATCCAACTGCGGGCTGAT
>CAWYQB010000549.1:620000-627500 GCA_963966105.1 Volucella zonaria | reverse complement strand
GGAAGGAAAAGAAACTAACCAGGATTTTCTTAGTAGCGGCGAGCGAAAAGAAAACAGTTCAGCACTAAGCCATTTTGTCTTTATGGCAAATATGGGATGCAGTGTATGGAACATCTATAATCTAGTATGAGAAATTAATGATTTAAGTCCTTCTTAAATGAGGCCATTTACCCATAGAGGGTGCCAGGCCCGTATAACGTTAATGATTACTAGAAGGTGTTTCCAAAGAGTCGTGTTGCTTGATAGTGCAGCACTAAGTGGGTGGTAAACTCCATCTAAAACTAAATATAACCATGAGACCGATAGTAAACAAGTACCGTGAGGGAAAGTTGAAAAGAACTCTGAATAGAGAGTTAAATAGTACGTGAAACTGCTTAGAGGTTAAGCCCGATGAACCTGAATATCCGTTATGGAAAATTCATCACTAATAAAGTTATATTCTTTAATATAATAGAAATGGTGTGCAATTTTTCCATATAAGGACATTGTAATCTGTTAATGTATTAAATATTTATCATAAGATCTTTTACTTAAGTTTATCCAAATTAGTTATTTTCGGATTTCTAACATAAGATAAATGTATTAGATTTGATAAATCATTGACAGATTTAATTATATATAGTGCTTAAATTTTACGGAATTTTACAATGGTAGGTAAATCTATTGATTTATTTATTTTATTGTATGCACTTATATGATTAACAATGCGATAGATTCAGGATACCTTCGGGACCCGTCTTGAAACACGGACCAAGGAGTCTAACATATGTGCAAGTCATTGGGTATTTTTAATAAAACCCAATGGCATAATTAACTTAACTGTTTTAATGGGATTAGTTTATGTTTTATTATGAAATATAAATTCAATCCCGGGGCGTTCTATACAGTTATGCATAATAGTATTTATATTATTTATGCCTCTAACTAGAGCGTACCTTGAGCATATATGCTGTGACCCGAAAGATGGTGAACTATACTTGATCAGGTTGAAGTCAGGGGAAACCCTGATGGAAGACCGAAACAGTTCTGACGTGCAAATCGATTGTCAGAATTGAGTATAGGGGCGAAAGACCAATCGAACCATCTAGTAGCTGGTTCCCTCCGAAGTTTCCCTCAGGATAGCTGGTGCAATTAAAAATTATTTAAAATAATCTTATCTGGTAAAGCGAATGATTAGAGGCATTAGGGTCGAAACGACCTTAACCTATTCTCAAACTTTAAATGGGTAAGAACCTAACCTTTCTTGATATGAAGGTTTAGGTTGTGATATATTGTGCCCAGTGGGCCACTTTTGGTAAGCAGAACTGGCGCTGTGGGATGAACCAAACGTAATGTTACGGTGCCCAAATTAACAACTCATGCAGATACCATGAAAGGCGTTGGTTGCTTAAAACAGCAGGACGGTGGACATGGAAGTCGTAATCCGCTAAGGAGTGTGTAACAACTCACCTGCCGAAGCAACTAGCCCTTAAAATGGATGGCGCTTAAGTTGTATACCTATACATTACCGCTAAAGTAGATGATTTATATTTAATTTCGATTGAATATAAATTTTGAAACTTTAGTGAGTAGGAGGGTACAATGGTGTGCTTAGAAGTGTTTGGCGTAAGCCTGCATGGAGCCGCTATTGGTACAGATCTTGGTGGTAGTAGCAAATAATCGAATGAGACCTTGGAGGACTGAAGTGGAGAAGGGTTTCGTGTGAACAGTGGTTGATCACGAGTTAGTCGGTCCTAAGTTTAAGGCGAAAGCCGAAAATTTTCAAGTTAAAAAAATATAATTATATATCTCATTGTATATAAAGAAATTTTAACACTTGATTATTTTTGAACGAAAGGGAATACGGTTCCAATTCCGTAACCTGTTGGGTATACGTTTGTTATTAAAAATGGGCATTTCGCTCATCCTGGCAACAGGAACGACCATAAAGAAGCCGTCGAGAGATATCGAAAGAGTTTTCTTTTCTGTTTTATAGTCGTACTACCATGGAAGTCTTTCGAAGAGAGATATGGTAGATGGACTAGAAGAGCATGACATTTACTGTTGTGTCGATATTTTCTCTTCGGACCTTGAAAATTTATGGTGGGGTCACGCAAACTTCTCAACAGGCCGTACCGATATCCGCAGCTGGTCTCCAAGGTGAAGAGTCTCTAGTCGATAGAATAATGTAGGTAAGGGAAGTCGGCAAATTAGATCCGTAACTTCGGGATAAGGATTGGCTCTGAAGATTGAGATAGTCGGGCTTGAATTGGAAGCAATAACATGGTTTATGTACTCGTTCTGGGTAAATAGAGATCTTCGGATTTTGTTCCCCGGATAGCAGTTTACGTAACCAATTGTGGAATTTTCTTGCTAAAAGTCTTAAGATTTATCGTAAGATATATTTTTTGATTTATAACGACTATCAATTAACAATCAATTCAGAACTGGCACGGACTTGGGGAATCCGACTGTCTAATTAAAACAAAGCATTGTGATGGCCCTAACGGGTGTTGACACAATGTGATTTCTGCCCAGTGCTCTGAATGTCAAAGTGAAGAAATTCAAGTAAGCGCGGGTAAACGGCGGGAGTAACTATGACTCTCTTAAGGTAGCCAAATGCCTCGTCATCTAATTAGTGACGCGCATGAATGGATTAACGAGATTCCTTCTGTCCCTATCTACTCAGTTGTATTTCAACAGCGGAAGAATACGGACGTGTTTTCGGTGATCGTTTTCGTTGCCGTGGTGTGTTTCGGTATTTTCTATATTTGCGGCTTCATAACGAGTTCTTAATTACTTTTAATTGCGGGATTTGCGGTCGTGGTTATTGCGGTTCGAAACGAACACATAATTAGTGCAACCGCAATTACGTGTAATTAGTGTTGTTAAGTTCAATTGTGTCAATTAAGTGGCTGCACTTTTCAGTGCGATCAGTTTAATTAGTGTGGTAGTTGGTTTTTACCAAACTAAAAGAGGAAAAAATTCCCAAAGTGTGAGGTGCTTTTCTTTCTTTTTGATTTTGATTTATTAATTTACATTATTAATTTACATTATTAATTTACATTAATTATTAATAATTTTAATATATTAAAAAGTGAAAAAGTGAGTGAAGTGGTGATGGAAGCTGAGATGGAGGTGATTAAGAGGAAGAGGGCTGCGAAGAAATGCGCCCAAGAAACCTGCGAGGAGAGCTGCAAAGAAAGCAACGCCGAGGACTTCGTTGGCTTCAAGGAGGTCAAAAAGAAAAGAAAGAAAAAAGCCAGGAAGAGCGACGAAGAGAGAGAGGAAGCGAGCGAGATTATGCAAGAAAAATTGGTAAGACCCTTTACAAATATTAACAATAATGATAATACTAGTGGGAATTTTCATAGGGAGGTTAAAAGAATAGATATTGGGGACGTAAGTCTGCTTACGCGGACTTTGTCGGCTATTTCGAATGAAATAGTCGATGTTGTTTTCAGAAAAATCGTTGACCCCGAATTGGCAAGAGAGGTTAGGACGGTTGCTTCGCAATACGATACCATCGTATGGCAACTGGTGGCCCAAAATGAGTACCTTAGGGGCTCAAATGAAGCCCTAAAGGCATCAAAGGCGGTTAACCAGGTGGTGGCGACTCAGAGTGGTGCTTGCCCCAAGCAGGTTACCACAAAAGCCTCTACGGCTGCCAATATCCCAAGCTATGCCCAAGTAGCGAGGAAAATAAAAACTCCTGCGCAAAACGCGCAAAACGCGCAAAACGCTGCTACACCAGTCGCATCGTCGGTGTCCAAGCACGCAATCAAGGTGCCCCCGCCCACTTATGCTGTCGTGCTAAACAGCACTAATGAAGGCGCTTCCTCGAAGGAAGTTGTATCCTCTCTGAGGAAGGCTGGGCCATTGGGAGTGAGGGTTGAAAAGGTGGTGGAGCTTAAAAATGGAAGCGTTCTGTTAAGAATGCCGTCCTCCATTGAGAGGGAAAAGCTCCTGCAGAGTGGAAATTTCAAGGCCGTAGGCCTTAAAGCTGCGGTACCACAGAAACCCGGTGACAGGGTGGTGGTACAAGGTGTCAACACCGACATCAGTCCGGAGGAGTTTCTGACGGATCTGCACCGCCTGAACTACTCCGAAAAGGGTGCCTTCAAGCTGGTCTCACGACCATGGACGGTGGCGGTAGGCGGTACCACAAATGTGCTACTTGAAGGCACCAGTGAGGCCGTAAAGGCTCTAATTAAATCTGGGAGATGCTATGTTGGGCTAAATTCATTCCCGGTAAGGGAATACAAGGCCCGACTGGGGTGCTACAGATGTTATGGCCTAGGCCATAGCGTAGCGGACTGCCCATTTAAGGCAGATCTCTGTCGCCGTTGTGGGCAAGAGGGCCATAGAGCCATCTCCTGTAAGGAGGCCATGCAGTGTAGGAACTGCAAAACTAGGGGACGGCCAGCCGTGCACCTCATGGGGACAGTTGATTGTCCTCTGCATGAAGCGGCAATACTCAGAGCGAACTCTAGATACTAATGAGGATCGCGCAACAGAATTGTCAGGGCGCTTTTTCGGTAGGGGTTGATTTAGGAGCTCAGATGGTTAGGCAGGGCTACAGCATTGCCCTGGTTCAGGAGCCCTACACATCCGATGGATGTGTTAGGGGTTTGCCTGCAGGAATGCGGGTCTTTCTTGATACCAGAGGAAATGCTGCGATTATTATAAGGGATGTAAATCTAGCTTGTGTGCCTGTTTCCTCCAGCGAACGAGGTGTTTGCGTAAGCGTGGAAGGCGCTTTTGGCAGGATTTTTCTTGCCAGCGTCTACTGCAAATACAGCGAGGAAATTGACCCATATATTGAGTATATGGATGGTTTGTTTTCGCTTGCGGGCAGTGAACCCCTCATTATCGGTGTTGACGCCAATGCAACCTCCCCTCTTTGGTTCAGTAAGGAATCCGGACCCCTAACGGGTAACCGGAGCCAGAATCGGGGGAATGTTCTTGGTGAATGGGTCGTTGCGCGCAATGCCCATGTTATCAACGAGCCGAGTGAGGTGTATACCTTTGATGCGGTCAACGGTGGCAAGAGTGACATTGACGTTACTTTTGCCAACGAGGCAGCTTTTAGGGCGTTTAGCTTTAGGTGGCGTGTTAGTGTAGGGGTGAGTGATCACAACTGGATCCAGTTTGAGATCGCTCACGTAATAGAAGATAACAGTGCAGTTTCAGACAGGAGATGGTGTGTGCGAGGCGCTGATTGGAGTGTTTATGGTGCGCGTATACTTGCGGAGGTTTCCTCCCTGACACCGCAAGTGTACGGCAGCTTAAGCATAGACCAGCAAATCGCGCACATCAATGAGTGCGTATGGCGGGTTAACGACGAACTCTTTGAGAGGAGCCGTAGGGCGAATCAAAAAAGGGTAAGTTGGTGGAACCGCTGTCTGACAGAGAAGCGAAGGGTGGTCAGAAACCTAAGGAAGCGATTCCAAAGGGCTAGGGCGGCTAACGCTGAGAACCTGGCTCAGTTGAGCATTGCCTTTCGGCAAGGGCTCGCTGAGTACAAGCGTCTCATTGTCAGCACAAAGGAATCTCACTGGAGAAACTTTGCCTGTAATAATAGAGATGATCCCTGGGGCAAACTCTATAAGATTTGCCGTAGCACTAGAAAGACTGCTGACATTGAAGGCATTCGAGTGGATAATACGGTTTTATCCACATGGAAAGACTGCCTTACTGCATTGCTTGGTCAGTTCTTCCCGAGAGAGGAGCGCTTTGAGGACTCTTCATATGAAGAGCCTCCGATCCCTCCGGAGTTAAGAACTGAAGAAGTCGACTATGGTGTTGCACTTCTTCGCTCCAGGAGATCTCCTGGAGCTGATGGAATGACCGGAGAGATGGTGAGAGCCATCTGGAAGGCCGTCCCAGAATACCTACTCGGACTGTACAGCAAATGCATTGCTTGTAGCTACTTCCCCAAGGATTGGAAGGTGGCAAGGGTGGTTGTGCTCCTGAAGTCCACTGATAAGAATAGGTCTGACCCTAAATCTTATCGGGGCATCAGCCTGCTTCCGGTACTAGGAAAAGTACTGGAAAGGGTTATGGTGAAAAGGTTTTCGGAGAGCATGGCGGAACCAATGTCCCCCTTCCAATTCGGCTTTACCAAAGGCAAGTGTGTCGAGGATGCATGGTCTTTCGTAAAAGACAGAGTCCTCAGAAGCAGGGCCAGTGTGGTTATAGGCATCTTTATTGACTTCAAAGGTGCCTTTGATAACCTGAACTGGCAGAAAATAGTAACCAGGTTGCAGGAATTGGGCTGTCGGGAAATTGGGCTTTGGGGAAGCTACTTTTCCGACAGAAAAGCAAGTGTGGTAAGTACGCACGATAGCGTCTCAATCAATGTTGAGAGAGGTTGCCCCCAGGGGTCCATCTGTGGACCATTTATTTGGAACCTGATGATGGATCCACTCTTGCGGCGGCTAAACGAGCTCTGTGGGTGCTGCGCCTATGCAGATGACCTGCTCCTCATCCTTGAAGGCCAGTCTAGGGCCGAAATCGAGGCAATAGGAGAAAGAGCTCTAGCAGTCGTTGCTGAATGGGGAGAAAGCGTAGGGGTAAAGGTGTCACAGGACAAGACCGTCTTAATGAAGCTCAAGGGCAAGCTGAACGTAAGACGTCGGTCTCCTAAGATACATTTGAACAACGTTGGCATTAGATGTGTGACTGAGGTCACGTATCTGGGCATAACGATGGGTGAGTGTATGAACTTCATGCCTCACCTGGTTCGTACTAGACTACGTATGCTGAGTGCCGTAGGCCAGGTAAGGCGCATTTTGCGATCCGACTGGGGACTCAGCAGGCGTTCTGTTCGTATCATATACGATGGCCTTTTTGTTGCCTGTGCAACATATGGAGCATCGGTATGGTACGACAGAGTTATGACTGTTGATGGTCGAAAGCGGATCCTGGCTTGTCAAAGAGTCGCCTTGCTTGGCTGTTTACCGGTGTGCCACACTGTCTCCACAGAGGCAATGCAGGTCTTGCTGGGAGTGCCACCTCTGGATCTGGAAGTGATACGTCGTGGTATTACTTTCAAGATCAGAAAAGGTCTCCCTCTAAATGAGCGCGACTGGGTTTCCCCGGAAGAAGTGGATGGCCTATCCCTGAAGCAGCGTAAAACCCTGCTACACGCATGTGTTCTATCTAGATGGCAATCTAGATGGGATGCTAGCGAAAATGGTAGGGCTACTTACGGCTTCCTAAGGGATGTGCTAACCATGAGAATTTTTCCTGAACGGAATTTTAACCTCAGCCTGGGCTTTTTGTTGACCGGGCATGGCTCTCTCAATGCATTCTTGCATAAGAGGGGGCTTAGCGAGGTTGCGAGCTGCTCATGTGGAGCTACCTATGAGGACTGGCTTCATGTCCTATGTGAGTGTCCCAATTACGCTGACATAAGGAACTTGCAGGCTATGGGCATCACCTTTAATGGTCAGACCTACGATGTCAGTGGAATTATCACTGATACCGTACGGTTTGAAAGAACCCGTAGTTTTGCAA
>CAWYQB010000549.1:610000-612500 GCA_963966105.1 Volucella zonaria | reverse complement strand
TAATAATAATAATAATAATGATGATGAAATGAAAGGAAATAATATAAAAATAATAAATAAAGGCAAATTGAATGACAACAATAAAAGAGAAATGTTTTGCAATATATTGTTTAATTAAAAAAATTTTATTAAATAATGGTTTATTGTTTGCTTATTTAATTATACCTTTAATAATTATTATTATTCCTTTAATATTATATGACTTATTCTAAACAAAATTTTAAATACTCTAAGCGGTGGATCACTTGGCTCATGGGTCGATGAAGAACGCAGCAAACTGTGCGTCATCGTGTGAACTGCAGGACACATGAACATCGACATTTTGAACGCATATCGCAGTCCATGCTGTTATGTACTTTAATTAATTTTGAAGTGCTGCTTGGACTACATATGGTTGAGGGTTGTGAGACTATTCTAAATAAGTTGCTTGTATATGAAAAAGAAGAAATTTATATTACTTTTTGGAAATATACTTAAGCACATGTTATATTATTGGATTTATTTTATTAAATTCATAATATTAATTTATAATATATACCTCAAAATAATGGAATCTTAGTATTCTATATTATCTATTTGTGAAGGAATGTCTAGTATAAAATATTTATTTAAACTAATATAGAAATATGCATTAATATGTTAATTAAATATTTCTACTGTGACAAGAGAAACTAAAATTAAAAAAAAAAAAAAAACCATAAACCAAAGTCGAAAATAATAATATAAATTATAATAGAATTGCCTCACACTTGATAATATATATAGAAAAGATTTACTTATTAAACTGATGAGTATATAAAATAATTTTTATTTATTTGTGTTAAACAACCTCAACTCATATGAGAAAACTCCCCGAATTTAAGCATATTAATGAGGGAAGGAAAAGAAACTAACCAGGATTTTCTTAGTAGCGGCGAGCGAAAAGAAAACAGTTCAGCACTAAGCCATTTTGTCTTTATGGCAAATATGGGATGCAGTGTATGGAACATCTATAATCTAGTATGAGAAATTAATGATTTAAGTCCTTCTTAAATGAGGCCATTTACCCATAGAGGGTGCCAGGCCCGTATAACGTTAATGATTACTAGAAGGTGTTTCCAAAGAGTCGTGTTGCTTGATAGTGCAGCACTAAGTGGGTGGTAAACTCCATCTAAAACTAAATATAACCATGAGACCGATAGTAAACAAGTACCGTGAGGGAAAGTTGAAAAGAACTCTGAATAGAGAGTTAAATAGTACGTGAAACTGCTTAGAGGTTAAGCCCGATGAACCTGAATATCCGTTATGGAAAATTCATCACTAATAAAGTTATATTCTTTAATATAATAGAAATGGTGTGCAATTTTTCCATATAAGGACATTGTAATCTGTTAATGTATTAAATATTTATCATAAGATCTTTTACTTAAGTTTATCCAAATTAGTTATTTTCGGATTTCTAACATAAGATAAATGTATTAGATTTGATAAATCATTGACAGATTTAATTATATATATTGCTTAAATTTTACGGAATTTTACAATGGTAGGTAAATCTATTGATTTATTTATTTTATTGTATGCACTTATATGATTAACAATGCGATAGATTCAGGATACCTTCGGGACCCGTCTTGAAACACGGACCAAGGAGTCTAACATATGTGCAAGTCATTGGGTATTTTTAATAAAACCCAATGGCATAATTAACTTAACTGTTTTAATGGGATTAGTTTATGTTTTATTATGAAATATAAATTCAATCCCGGGGCGTTCTATACAGTTATGCATAATAGTATTTATATTATTTATGCCTCTAACTAGAGCGTACCTTGAGCATATATGCTGTGACCCGAAAGATGGTGAACTATACTTGATCAGGTTGAAGTCAGGGGAAACCCTGATGGAAGACCGAAACAGTTCTGACGTGCAAATCGATTGTCAGAATTGAGTATAGGGGCGAAAGACCAATCGAACCATCTAGTAGCTGGTTCCCTCCGAAGTTTCCCTCAGGATAGCTGGTGCAATTAAAAATTATTTAAAATAATCTTATCTGGTAAAGCGAATGATTAGAGGCATTAGGGTCGAAACGACCTTAACCTATTCTCAAACTTTAAATGGGTAAGAACCTAACCTTTCTTGATATGAAGGTTTAGGTTGTGATATATTGTGCCCAGTGGGCCACTTTTGGTAAGCAGAACTGGCGCTGTGGGATGAACCAAACGTAATGTTACGGTGCCCAAATTAACAACTCATGCAGATACCATGAAAGGCGTTGGTTGCTTAAAACAGCAGGACGGTGGACATGGAAGTCGTAATCCGCTAAGGAGTGTGTAACAACTCACCTGCCGAAGCAACTAGCCCTTAAAATGGATGGCGCTTAAGTTGTATACCTATACATTACCGCTAAAGTAGATGATTTATATTTAATTTCGATTGAATATAAATTTTGAAACTTTAGTGAGTAGGAGGGTACAATGGTGTGCTTAGAAGTGTTTGGCGTAAGCCTGCATGGAGCCGC
>CAWYQB010000549.1:595000-600000 GCA_963966105.1 Volucella zonaria | reverse complement strand
TGGGTATTTTTAATAAAACCCAATGGCATAATTAACTTAACTGTTTTAATGGGATTAGTTTATGTTTTATTATGAAATATAAATTCAATCCCGGGGCGTTCTATACAGTTATGCATAATAGTATTTATATTATTTATGCCTCTAACTAGAGCGTACCTTGAGCATATATGCTGTGACCCGAAAGATGGTGAACTATACTTGATCAGGTTGAAGTCAGGGGAAACCCTGATGGAAGACCGAAACAGTTCTGACGTGCAAATCGATTGTCAGAATTGAGTATAGGGGCGAAAGACCAATCGAACCATCTAGTAGCTGGTTCCCTCCGAAGTTTCCCTCAGGATAGCTGGTGCAATTAAAAATTATTTAAAATAATCTTATCTGGTAAAGCGAATGATTAGAGGCATTAGGGTCGAAACGACCTTAACCTATTCTCAAACTTTAAATGGGTAAGAACCTAACCTTTCTTGATATGAAGGTTTAGGTTGTGATATATTGTGCCCAGTGGGCCACTTTTGGTAAGCAGAACTGGCGCTGTGGGATGAACCAAACGTAATGTTACGGTGCCCAAATTAACAACTCATGCAGATACCATGAAAGGCGTTGGTTGCTTAAAACAGCAGGACGGTGGACATGGAAGTCGTAATCCGCTAAGGAGTGTGTAACAACTCACCTGCCGAAGCAACTAGCCCTTAAAATGGATGGCGCTTAAGTTGTATACCTATACATTACCGCTAAAGTAGATGATTTATATTTAATTTCGATTGAATATAAATTTTGAAACTTTAGTGAGTAGGAGGGTACAATGGTGTGCTTAGAAGTGTTTGGCGTAAGCCTGCATGGAGCCGCTATTGGTACAGATCTTGGTGGTAGTAGCAAATAATCGAATGAGACCTTGGAGGACTGAAGTGGAGAAGGGTTTCGTGTGAACAGTGGTTGATCACGAGTTAGTCGGTCCTAAGTTTAAGGCGAAAGCCGAAAATTTTCAAGTTAAAAAAATATAATTATATATCTCATTGTATATAAAGAAATTTTAACACTTGATTATTTTTGAACGAAAGGGAATACGGTTCCAATTCCGTAACCTGTTGGGTATACGTTTGTTATTAAAAATGGGCATTTCGCTCATCCTGGCAACAGGAACGACCATAAAGAAGCCGTCGAGAGATATCGAAAGAGTTTTCTTTTCTGTTTTATAGTCGTACTACCATGGAAGTCTTTCGAAGAGAGATATGGTAGATGGACTAGAAGAGCATGACATTTACTGTTGTGTCGATATTTTCTCTTCGGACCTTGAAAATTTATGGTGGGGTCACGCAAACTTCTCAACAGGCCGTACCGATATCCGCAGCTGGTCTCCAAGGTGAAGAGTCTCTAGTCGATAGAATAATGTAGGTAAGGGAAGTCGGCAAATTAGATCCGTAACTTCGGGATAAGGATTGGCTCTGAAGATTGAGATAGTCGGGCTTGAATTGGAAGCAATAACATGGTTTATGTACTCGTTCTGGGTAAATAGAGATCTTCGGATTTTGTTCCCCGGATAGTAGTTTACGTAACCAATTGTGGAATTTTCTTGCTAAAAGTCTTAAGATTTATCGTAAGATATATTTTTTTGATTTATAACGACTATCAATTAACAATCAATTCAGAACTGGCACGGACTTGGGGAATCCGACTGTCTAATTAAAACAAAGCATTGTGATGGCCCTAACGGGTGTTGACACAATGTGATTTCTGCCCAGTGCTCTGAATGTCAAAGTGAAGAAATTCAAGTAAGCGCGGGTAAACGGCGGGAGTAACTATGACTCTCTTGATTATCCTTAAGACTATGCCTGCTTTTCTGGCAATAGTGTAACTTTCAGCGCATTCCATCTGCGCCAGGAAAATTAAGGAGTCACTAGTTGCCGGGTGTCGATGCGAATACATAGCCTCTCGACATCAAGTCATGTAACCACCTTCTAGTGGTGCCGCTGATCAAACCAAATCCTTTCGGAAATGGTGGACTGAGTGTTGCATGGCGCCTGTATCCACCGGGATGCAGGAAAAATGGGTGTGGATCTGGTCTTTAGCTGGATCCGCAACTCCTCGGAGTTCCTAGTAACCCAAGAATGTGCTCTCCTTCACGGAGTTGGACCCGTCTTCCTGGACTAGCGAAGGGAAGTTAAAGCACATCTGGTACCGATTCAACGGGTTACCAGCCCTGAATTCGGTTTCTAAGTTGGTCAATCAAATAATAATATAGCCTCGGATATGCTTATGCTGAACGGACGACCCACTGGTCGCTCCGCCCCAACTAGAATACCCGAGGATGTCAGAACTGAGGACGGGAAATGGGTGTGCCGCCTCCCTGGATGTCTGATGTCTTTCGACACCAAGAGGGGTCGAGGTGTGCACGAGAGGGCTAAACACAAAGCCTGGTCCGACAACATCCAAGCCCGTGACCCAGTTAAAGTCAGGTGGTCTGAAGAAGAGGTCAGAATTATGGCGAAGAAAGAGGCTGAGCTTACCCTTCTGGGCGTTCGCTTTATGAACCAGGAGCTCATCCGAGTGTTTCCCGATAGATCCCTAGAGGGAATCAAGGGTAAAAGGCGGGTAGGCGCCTATAAAGACATGGTTCAGGGTTACTTACAGGGACTCCGCGAACATCCTGAGGAGTCTGCTGGTGAACCAAACTCGGATGAGCAGGGGGGAGCTCAGGAAATCGTAGTGGGAGCTGAAGCTGGTCAGAGCGACATCTCCTGGCGTGGAGAAGTGCTCCGTGCCCTGAGGGCAATGGCGCTTCCCCAATCTGCGGCCAGGCTGACGGCGCTAATTAATCAGCTCGAGGACTTGTCGGTGGATGACATCTGCGATGGTGTACAGCTCTTCCTTGGCGATACGCTCCAATTGGGTGCGAGAAGACAAGGGAGAAATGAGGTATCGGGAACAACTCATGTACACCTGACCAAGAGGCAACAAAGACGCGCCGAATATGCAAAGACCCAAGACCTGTGGCGGAGAAATCCCAACAAGTGTCTACGGTCAATGCTAAGGGGCGTCGGAACCTCTGCAGATGTACCTCGAGACCAAGTGTTTGAGTTCTGGGAGCGGACCATGACTCAAAGAAACGATGATTTTCCGGTCTTACATCATACGGAAAAATATGAGGGTTTCGAGGCAATGCTCGCCGTCATAACACCAGACGAAATCAAGCGAGCTAAACTACCGAGAGACACTGCTGCGGGCCCAGATGGGGTTAAAGTATTAGACCTCAAAAGATTGGATCTCTCTGTTTTGATTGCAATCCTAAACCTGTTTCTATGGTGCGGGAGAGTCCCAGAGAGATTCCTTCAGGCGAGGACTATACTGATACCGAAGAAGTCCCAAGTGAGCAGCCCAGGTGACTTCCGGCCAATCACGGTGTCATCGGTAGTTATCCGCCTCTACCACAAGATCCTTGCCACGCGACTACTGAGCATAGCGAAGCTAGATGGAAGACAGCGGGCTTTTCAAACCTGCGACGGCACCAACGACAACATCTTCATACTGGACGTGGTGCTGAAAACGGTCAGGAGGACCTTTAAAGCGTTGCATGTGGCGTCCATGGACATTGCCAAAGCGTTCGACACGGTGACGCACAACGCAATAAAGGAGACCCTCCTCGCTAAAGGTATGCCGCGACATCTAGTCGATTACGTCTCTTTCGTCTACCAAAATTCCAGTACCTACCTAACCTATAACAGCTCCAACTCTAGGACGTTCAAGCCAACTAGAGGGGTCAAGCAAGGAGATCCACTATCACCACTGCTTTTCCTCCTAGTTATTGACGAAGCACTTAAACTCATTCCGGAGGAGATTGGCGTGAGCATCGGGGACGCGAAGGTCAATGCGTCGGCCTTTGCAGATGACCTGATTCTCTTCGCCACAACCAAGCGCGGCCTGCAAAGAAACATCGACATGGTGACGGAGTTTCTATCCAACTGCGGGCTGATTGCTAATCCAGCTAAGTGCTTCTCAATCACCATCGAGAACGTGCCTAGGGAGAAGAAGTCGATCGTGACTACACACAGAACTCCCTTCACGATTCAGGGGCAACCAATCCCACAGCTGACTCGTGAAGATGAGTTTCGCTACCTAGGAGTCAGTTTCACGGCTGAAGGTAGAAGTCGAATCGACCCAGTGGCTGCATTAAGGACAGACCTCGACACGCTTTCCAGAGCTGCTCTAAAACCTCAGCAGCGCCTCTTTGGACTGAGAACAATGGTGCTCCCCGGACTGTTCCACCAAGTCGTGTTAGGGGACATCAACATCGGTATACTCAGCAAACTGGACAAGATCACCAGGACGGCTGTGAGGAAGTGGTGCTTCCTCAGCAAAGATGTCCCTAACGCCTACATCCACGCGTGTGTCGCGGATGGCGGTATGGGTATAACATCGTTGAGATACCAGGTCCCCTACATGCGTCTTAGACGCCTCATGAACTTGAGGACGTCCGAAGAAGCGCAGGGGAGTACAGCGGGCCAGTTCATCGAGGCAGAAAAGGAGAAGTGTGTCCGACGACTTACAACTGGGGAAGGGATCCTCGACACTAGAGCAAAGCTGCGGAAATTCTGGCGATCCGTCCTGTATAGCACAGTCGATGGATCAGCCCTGAAGAACTCGAAAGATGTGCCTAGTCAGAATCGTTGGATGCAGGAACCAACAAGATTCTTGACAGGGCGAGATTTTATAAACATAAACAGAGTCCGCATCAATGGCCTTCCAACTCGGTCAAGAACATCTCGCGGAAGACCGCAGCTGGACCGAAGGTGTCGAGCGGGATGTCAAAATCCGGAGACCCTTAATCACGTCCTGCAAGTATGTGATAGGTCTCACGGTATTAGGATCAGGCGACACGACGCGATCGTAAAACACCTCAAAAGACGCGTCGAGGGTGAGTTCCTGGTAGTAGTCGAGCCGGAGTTTCGTACTCCCACGGGAAGACGATTCCCGGATCTCCTGTTCACAAAAGATGACAGAACAAC
>CAWYQB010000549.1:590000-592500 GCA_963966105.1 Volucella zonaria | reverse complement strand
AAAATTCTATGTGAAGTGGTGGTCATAATGTGTTTAGTAGTAAATGCAAAGAGTCATGCTCATGCTGTAGCGTTGTATTATTATTATATATTATATTATGAAAACTTAAGCTGGGGTATAATATGATAATAATAAACCAAATAAATTAACAAATATGAAAAATCAATCAAAAAAAAAAAAATTTTTTTTTGAAAATTTCGAAAATTTTTCTAAGTCCCAAAAATAAAAAATTTTGTAACTAAAAAAAAAAAAAAAATTTTTTTTTCTTTTCAACTTCCATAAATATGAAAAATCAATCAAAAAAAAAAAAAAAAATTTTTTTGAAAATTTCGAAAATTTTTCTAAGTCCCAAAAAAAAAAAAATTTTTTTTTTTCATAAAATTTTTTTTTTCAAAACTTCTTAGTTATGAAAAATTAATCACAAAAAAATAATTTATTTTCATTTTTTTTTGGTTCGAAGTAAAATCCTACTTGCTGTTTGTATGTTTGAAAAGTATTTTGTGTAAAAATGAACATTTTCATAGAAGGTCAGATCATCAACTGAAAAATTTAATTTTCATAATAAATAAAGAAAAGTTGAAAGAAAAATGAAAAATCAACTGAAAAATTAAATTTTCATAATAAATAACGAAAAGTTGAAAGAAAAATTTCGATATTTTTTTCAAAGTCAGAAATATAAAAAAATCAATTTTTTTGATTTTTAAGTGAAATGCATTTGAAATAGAAACTTCTCAATGAAACTGAGGTGTATGTGAAAAATTTTTTTTCTTGAAAATTTCGAAAATTTTTCTAAGTCCCAAAAATGAAAAATCAACTGAAAAATTTAATTTTCATAATAAATAAAGAAAAGTTGAAAGAAAAATGAAAAATCAACTGAAAAATTAAATTTTCATAATAAATAAAGAAAAGTTGAAAGAAAAATTTCGATATTTTTTTCAAAGTCAGAAATAGTCAGAAATAGTCAGAAATATAAAAAAATCAATTGGAAAAAATATAGTCCCGCTAGAATGCCATTTGCTGTTTGTGTGTTTAAAAGGTATATTATGAGAAGTGTAAAAATGAACAATTCCATAGAAGGTCAGATTATATGAGAAAAAAAATCGAAAATTTTTCTAAGTCCCAAAAATGAAAAATCAACTGAAATAATTTTAATTAATTTTCATAATAAATAAAGAAAAGTTGAAAGAAAAATGAAAAATCAACTGAAAAATTAAATTTTCATAATAAATAAAGAAAAGTTGAAAGAAAAATTTCGATATTTTTTTCAAAGTCAGAAATAGTCAGAAATAGTCAGAAATATAAAAAAATCAATTGGAAAAAATATATATATGATTTTTAAGTGGAATTCATTTGAAATAGAGACTTCTCATTGAAACTGAGGGGTATATGAATTTTTTCTAAGTCCCGCTAGAATACTATTTGCTGATTGTGTGTTTAAAAGGTATTTTGTGAAATGTGTAATATTTACACTTTCACGAACTGGGGAGGAAACCTAGTTTCCTCTTTTTCATGGTATATTTAATATATTGTGAAATTACATTTTTGGTACGTCACGGCTATAAAAAAAATATTAAGTTATTTTTTTTGTGACTTGAAATCTATTTTATAGATTTCGTTCTAAGAAATGGGTACTGTTTAACTTTTATAATATTTTAAAAAAAATCAAATTTATATGCCAACAAGAATTATTAATTCTTTATTAAAAATAAATTTATATATTTAAATGATATATAAATAATGCTTTGAAATAAATTGGTACGTGAAAAATTATTATTTTGAAAACAATCATTGATAATGTTTTTATGAAAGGTTTACTTTTAAAATTACAATACAACTAAGTTCTGTATGCTCTTAGTTGGTAATAAAAAGTACAATATACCTTTGTTATAACTACATTAAGAAGTCCACTATTTTTTTATGTTAAATCTTATTCTATAGGGCAATAAATTTATATTATATTTATTGTCTTTCACCGTCCGGGGAGAAATCCTCATAAGTGTCATAAATAATAAGTCAGACATAATTGTAAAATGGAATGGATAATTAATGATGTGTTTCAAATGAAAGTTTCAAATAAATAATATAACATTATTCTGGTTGATCCTGCCAGTAGTTATATGCTTGTCTCAAAGATTAAGCCATGCATGTCTAAGTACACACGAATTAAAAGTGAAACCGCAAAAGGCTCATTATATCAGTTATGGTTCATTAGATCGTTAACAGTTACTTGGATAACTGTGGTAATTCTAGAGCTAATACATGCAATATAAACACGGACCTTTTGGAACGTGTGCTTTTATTAGGCTAAAACCAAGCGATTTTTTCGGAAATCGTTATTATGGTTGAACTCTAGATAATTTGCCGATCGTATGGTCTTGTACCGACGACAGATCTTTCAAATGTCTGCCCTATCAACTATTGATGGTAGTATCTAGGACTACCATGGTTGCAACGGGTAACGGGGAATCAGGGTTCGATTCCGGAGAGGGAGCCTGAGAAA